>BRDA01010089.1:0-29214 GCA_036984385.1 Crenuchus spilurus
TCTCTCTCTCTGTCTCTCTCTCTTTCTCTCTCTCTCTCTCTCTCTCTCTCTTTCTCTCTCTCTCTCTCCTTCTTTCTGTCTCTCTCTCTCTTTATATCTCTCTCTGTCTCTCTCTTTATCTCTCTCTCTCTCTCTCTCTCTTTCTCTCTCTCTCTTTCTCTCTCTCTCTCTTTATATATATCTCTCTTTCTTTTTCTCTCTCTCTTTCTTTCTCTCTCTCTCTCTCACCTTTATTAATTGAATTATGTCAACGTTTTGAGGGAGGAGTTTCGCTCCTTTCTGACCACGCCCATTTCCCCCCAAAACCAATGGCGTCACAATGGATCCGCCCGCAAGCCGAATCCGCGCAGCCGTCTCCTGCCATTGGCTTCACGTTCTTCTTCTCCACCCAGAGAGTCCAAAACCTGCGGCTCCGCCGAAGCTGCGCGTTTTTGTGTGTTATGGTGACGCTGGCTTTGTGTCTGTGTTTGTCTGCCGTCGTTCATGTTCTCCCTCAGGCGAAGAAGCGACTCCTCCCCGCCTCCTCCTCCTCCTCCTCATCCGTGACACCTCCAGCAGCAGCACAGCGCTGAGGACGGAGACGAGCTGGCAGACTGACCGCAAACGGCGCGTTCCAGCCCGGTTCTGGAGGAGATGCTGGTGTAGAAGTTCCGCAGAGCTCCAGCGGACCGGAACATGCTTTTTTAAACTGGATTCGTGTTGCGCACAGAACTGTTGCCGGCGCGGCTGTGGGAGATGTTCGGTCCAGTGGACTCGCAGTGATCTCCGGGCTGGACGGTGTGCGCAGTGTTACAGGCTCAGCGCTCGAGTCGCTCTGCGTGTTGTGTGAGTCCGAGCGCGCGCTCTGCTCCGCGCAAATGAAAGCCGACTGAAGCCCAGTGCCCAGTTCCCGCCCCGAAGCCGCCGCGGTGTCTCAGAGGAAACGCACGAGTCGCAACTTTTGGCCGTAGTGATGCTGCAAGTGGAAATGATCATATTCGTCTGCCTGGTCCTGTGGATGTGTGTATTTAGCCAAGAGCCCAGCTCCAAGGTGATGGCTGACCGCTACGCCGTCTACTGGAACCGAACCAACCCCAGGTAAGACGGGCTCGGCCCGACCCAGTGCTTATGCGGTGTCTGTGCGGACCGCGGTGCGCTTCAATCACCTCAAAAACTTTTGCGCAGGCTGGACGGCGCAGGACTGCGGACCCGGTGCTAAACGGCGGCGCTTTGCGCGACTGTACTGCGTGTGTTTACAGGCTGCTCCGGGGTTTAAGCTCGAAAATCTGCAGTGCTTACATTCAGCCGACGTTAGTGCGCTTTGTGTTATCAGTAAATTGCGCTTTAGCGTCGTATAAACGTCGTATTGACGTCATAATGCTTTGATAACGTGCTATTACGGAACAGCCAAGTAAGCAAGAACATACAGTAAATATCTATCTATCTATCTATCTATCTATCTATCTATCTATCTATCTATCTATCTATCCATCTATCCATCTATCCATCTATCTATCTATCTATCTATCTGTCGGTCTGAATACATATATATGGTATATAATTGAAGAATTTTTTGTTTTTGTTCTTTTGCAAAAAAAAAAACAATATCCCAAAATAATTTTTTGAAAACTTTACAGGAGAATGAAAAAACTTTTTCTTTTTTAACGTAAGTCAATGGAACCAGACGTTTTTCTAAGTCATTTTGACCCATTTCTTTTAGTCCAGTCATTATAAAATTAACAGATCATTTAAAGAGCAGAAGACCAATTCAAATTCTAAAATAAAAAAAAAATTACAAATGTGTTTTTTTTGCAAATGAATTCTTCATATATATGTATGTGTATATAAAATATATAATTTGAAAACATTAAGAACACTTTATGTTCTTATACGCCTGTTCTCTTTCTGGGCCTAATATAAGGACTTTAGCTGCTTTATTATTGAGTTCCTCTGACTAAACATATCACTTCTATCAAAAAGTACTTTTAATTTTAACTTTTAACTTTTTAAACTGCACTTTATCAGTTTGAATAAGTGCCAAAGTTAGAAATTCAGTTAATTAGTGGACATAGTCTTACAGTCCATTTCTATTGAAACCGGTGCCTTAAGTCAGTCCTACAGTTAAAAAATGTAGTAAAAGTTTCTTTGGTGGACCTTTTAGTCTAACCTGATGCTAGTGTCACCGAAATGGTGGTATAATGTGCACCGTACTGACCAGATCATGTTGGGCGGATAACAGTGGACTGTTTTTCTCAGGAATTTTCTCACAAAAATGTGAAATTGAAAATATTAAAAGTAAACTTTTTTTAGTAAACTTTTATTTTGACTTTTATCAGTTTTCACATTTTTAAAAACACTTCTTCCCACATTTCTTTCACTTTTACATCTGTTTTTGCGATTTCACTGTACTGCACTCATTGTGTCTAAGTATAAACTAAGTGTATGAGGTGTTTTTAAATTATTGAAAGTATTTTTAAAGTTCTAAGTGAGTGGGTTCTCTGTACAGTGTGTGTGTGGATACACTCTTGTTTGAGTTTTGTGGTCAGAACATCTCGGCTGGTGTTTATTTATGCGCCACTTTGTTCAAACAGAGTAACGCAAAGTCAGGTTTAATCTGATATGTTATGCTGATAGACACACTTGCGTTCAAGCCTCCATTTTTCAGCCTAGTTGACGGCGGTTCTTTGGAGAAAAAACAAAACAATTTACTCCAGATGTGCTGACAAGTACAGTAGCTTAGTGAAAAAAGCAAAGTTAAACAGAAAGGAGTTAGATTATGTCTGAAGTAGGTTCAGAGATGGTCTTTTGCTTGAGCTGGTGTGTTTTAGTCAGTGCTATAAGCCTGGGGAAAGAACACAGCCTCATAAAGAGGACGTCCCGGCATTTTGGGTACTTTCTTTATGTAGGGACCTTCGGCCCTTTGCTCAAGAATCAAGTACAGGAGCTCCCACATCATTTCACATTACCATGGCCTGAGCTTTAGTAGCCGAATGAGAGAATATGTGCATATCTATCAGCCTTATGTTGTGTGTTTGGAGAGCCTCCAATGTAGGTCAGTCACTTGGCACTCTGTGGTGGCACCAAAATGTAGCTGTTTTGATAATAATGATACAAATGTGTTGAGTCGCTGGCTGATTTTGGCAGATATCACAGACTCGGTGTGATAAAACATGAAAATCGCAATATATTCCAAATATCTCACAATAACACAGGATGTATTTAAGATAATGGACCCAGTTTGTTTTCTTCTGCTATAAAAAGTGACCTTCATACTTAGCTGTAACTCGGAAAAAAGTATTTTCTATATATTCGAAATTAATATTAATTAGGGTTTGACCTAATTGATAATCAGAGCCGATATTTCACTTATTTCCAATTATTAAAACTTAGTTTCAGTGCCATTTTTTTTTTGTTAAATATGCTCATACACCCAATGTCCCGACCACAGAGCTACTTAATTGGTAGAAATGTGGACCATATCTTGAGTAAATCCAATCAGTCATGCTCTAAAGCACACAGTTCTTTATTATTTATAATAATCTAATATCAATTTTATTTTTTGTTAATTTTATCCCAATTCTGCTGTTTGCTCTTACTTTGCAAATGTCTGAGGTACGGAAGTGTACCTAATATTAATTTTAAGGGTCGACCAATTAGCACTTGAGCTCTTATGTGATTTTTTAAAGCATAGTTACGAATACATTAATACAGGTAAAATATTTGTGTTTCAATCAAAGGGAACATTTATGACTTTTTAAAGTTTTCCAGGTGTAAATAAACGCAGTATTTTTGCAACCTGTCTAAAGTTCAAAGCACTTTATGTTTATAAGGTAAAAATAAATATTATGTCTGTTTAATGTAGGTGTTGTATAAATTTTTAGCACTGCAAATTTATTCATGGTAAATGAATATCAAATATTGGTCCTTGATTACTAATAATCGTATCAATATCAGCCCAGAAAACGATGTATCGGTCGATCCCTAAAGCTAATAAAAATAACTGTTATTTTTACTTCATTTTAAAATCACATCAGTATAAAGTTCTGTAGTCATTATGTTGTTTTTTGCCAGTCTTCACCTTGTTGGTGCTCTCCAGGTGGAGGATTTTTGCATATTCACACCTCAGCTGGAGAGCAGAGTGGCTAACTGCTTAATTACTCATCTGATTCCCGCTGCGACTCGGCCGTTTCCAAATGGCGATAATGAAGCGACTCGGTTCGTACTCGCTTCTTTCCAGGCTTAAGACGCGAAGTAGTCCTGCTGGCAAGGTGGGATACAAACGGCAAAGTCTTCCCCACCCCTCCCTCTCTCCACTGTCCCTGTGCCTCGCTCTGCCTTTCCCAACACCATGCTGGGCTGAGAAAATGAATGAATACAATTAGATACTTCAGGAGCCTGTTCCTGCTCTCCTGGCTGAGTTCCCTCAGCACTGAACAGCAGAGCAAGGGGGTCGTACATTCACAAGATGGAAAACCAACTCGGGTTCAGGCGTAACGTGATAGTGCGGTTACTTAGCTCAGTTACGGCTCTCGTCTGGTGATAAATGTTCGTTTGCCAGGTTGAAATCTCATTGCGATGCAATTCACATTTTCTAAAAGCCCCAGCTATCATATGTCTTAAGCAAAGTTTCCATTCACTTGTGTTAATTGATGTATTTGCATGATGCTGATTAGGACAGCGTGCGAATATCGATACATTTAAGTATCACAATGTTATTTTCTCCAAAACAATTTTTAGTGAATAGTTTAATTGTAAATGTTTAGTGGTTTGTTTTGTGTTGTGTTTTAACTTCCAACCACTAGGCGGCAGTGTTGTAATCTACCTTCAGCCATTAGACTCTTCCACTCCAGTAGAATTAAGTAGCTTAAGGACTCAACTCTGACGTTTTTCATAAAATTATATTTTAAAAATGTATATATCACCTGCCTTACAGAGTCACAATATATCACAATATATTTTATCGTAACTCCTGTATCGCGATATGTATCGAATTGCCAGTACACAGCACTAATAGATTTTAAATTAGAATAAATTTAGATTCAATTATTTGCCAATGTGATTGCACACAATGGCATTTAACCCATCTGTGCAGTGAAACACACACTAGACTGTGAGAACATGTGCCCGTAGCTGTGGGCAGCTCTATCCACAGCACCCGGGTAGTAGTTGGGGGTTAGGTGCCTTACTCAAGGGCCCTTCAGTCATGACCTGCCCATGACCTGCCCATGTAAACCACCATGCCACAGATGCCCCCACATAGTGAGGTTACGTATAAAAATGTTTTTGTTCTGGCTGTTGATTCTCTTGGTTCAGTACATGTGACATGATGTTCATGAAAATGTTCCATGATAAAATAAAAATAAGTAAAAAGTGACTTAAGATTTTATGTTAAATGTAAGTAAACAGTGTGATTATTGAAGATTTCTACAACTAAAGTACATTTGAACCCATAAATCATGCATTTCTGTAGCTAGTCCAAAGAAAATGCACTGTGGAGAGGTTCTGGAGTGTAGGATGGTTCTTTTGAGCCCAGTCACCTCAGTGCTGGTTGTTGCTGACTTTCCACCACCTTGCGTCTCCATTGAACTCTTCTCTCACATGAAGCCTGACTAACATCTCCACACGTAGTTTACTGTTAATTTGAGTTAATAGCAGGTGGCTTTTGTCTGAGATGGACAGAATCCTACAGGGTCATTGTTTCTGAAAGTGCTTAAAAAGTGATGAAATGACTGTGAGAAGTCTTGATTTATGTAGTTAATGGTACTTTTATGAAGTTTTATCAGGCTTAAACCAGTTTTTGGGAAAACTTAGTATTGATTACTGCCATGTCAACATGGCTTATCGGAGCAGGAGAGTGTTTAGTGATGTGTGTGGGCTAATGTCTAAGAAATAGCTACTAGAAATAATGTTAAAATGATTTACTTTAATCTAATATGGCTTAAGTGCAAGTTCAACAGCATCTCACTTGAGTACAATTTAGTGTTGATTTGAAATCTGCTCACAAAAAGCCAAAATTGGTAACGTGGAGTAAAAAGGCATTAAGAGTTGAAGTAGATAGACAGAAAAAACACCAGTAAGCATGTAATTCTTCATATCCTTTATACTTTTAGCCAGTACGGACATTAGTCCATGAAGGCTTTGTTGAAATCTGTTGAAACTCGTGAAATGCTCAGTTAATATTCTTACATTTTTGGAAATATTATTAATAATTAGTCACAAGATTGATGTCTGGCAGCTTCTTATACTTGTCCTGCTGGGTTTTAATGCCACAATGCTAATGTATGTGTTTTGTATTTGATGAAGCTGTTGAAGATGTAGTTCACTGTAGTAGAGCCGTGATGTGGTCTCAGGCAGAGAGAGAGAGAGAGACCTGCTGTAAATCATTATCTATGAATTCTTAAAAGCTTCAGAAATTGCATGAGAGAGAGAGAGAGAGAGAGAGAGAGAGAGAAAATATGTTACATAAAGGACGGCGGATTAGAGGGATAGAGGCTAGAATGACAGAGGATTAACGTTAGCCAGGAAAAATAGCTTTACCATTTTCTTGCAACAGCTCATTAGGTGCTTAAAAAGCAAAGGGACGTTTGTGGGATCCTCACCGTGTTTTTATTTGACTAAGAAAAAGCTCCAAACAAGATCAGTTGGGGATTTAACATCCCTCAGAAAGTGTTATTTAACCTCTTGTTGGCGGCTGTGTTGCAGAGATGTCTTAAACACTTTGCGGTTGTTTTAAAAACGGGAGCGTCTTTTAGAACGTTGTGGTTTTAAGCCGCACTTGGAGGAGTTCTGTGATGATATCGGGTGGAAAACGGTGTGAAGTCTGAAAACTGGTGACGCGGAGCTGGAGTGCTGAGCTGAGTTGGGAAGTGGAGTCTAGGTCTAACCCCGGATTAGACTCACATGAGTGCGTGTTGGAGGACTGCAGCTGCACTGCCTTTTGTGATGTCTGCTTCAGTTCGAACTCCATACAGGGACGGGAGCGCAGGCACGGTGACCACGTTTCGCTGGCATGGTGTGGGACGTGTTAGTTTCATTAAAAATGTGCTGTTGTGGTACATTATACACAGTGTTGCTCATCTAAAAACACATTTTATGCTCCTTGAATACACATTTATTTAGTTATTTATTTAACCCTTGTGGTAAAAAAAATCATCCACCACCATGTTTAACAGTTTTTTTTACTTTAAAATGGACTTTTCAGAACTACTTTCTGCACATTTCTGACACTTTGATAGACTCTAAAAATGTTTACACATATGCAGTGTATTTATTAAATATAATAATAATAATAATAATAATAACAATAATAGTAATAATAGTAATAATAATAATAATAAAAATGATGATAATAATAATTATGAAAATGAGTACTGTCCAGTTATTAAATGATTTAAATGATTTAAAATATATTTTGAGATAAAAAATACAATAAAGCTGCTTTATTTTAGGGCTTTAGTGAACGTGGGTTATTTTTGACTGTTGGGACAACAGTATATGAATACTATACATGATAAAAGTGTACATGTAGTCATAGATATCTACATGCTTAACATTTAAGGCTGCCCCGATTGTGAAATTTTAACTGACAATTGTCACAAAATTGTGATTAACAGTTTAATTGATTTTATTCTGTTGTTGCAGTTAGAGTTGAAGCCTAAAAGTGACCAGTTTCCGACCAGCTGTCCTGCTTCCTCTTCATCAATGCTCAGTAGCTCGAGCTCAAATAAACAAACATTAACACTTTAATTACAGCAGCAGTGAAAATGAAGATCCGTGCTAAGTTTCTATTAATGCTTTCTTTTATTTGCTGTTTGTCACTTAATTTTTAATAATAATTATTAAATAATTATTATAAAGGGTAATTGTGACAACTCTAACTTAAAGGTAATATTACACATTATATAAACATGTATGATGTACATGAGCTACAGTTTCTACAGTAGATGCTGATTGAAGCTCCCTCCACCACACTTCTTTTTTTTTAAAAAGCAGGAATTGGACCACATCATCTGGTTATTTCTGTATTTAATGTACAGTAGAGCTTCTGGTGCTAATGGACATGTAGTGGAATTCAGAGTTACGCTTGGTGTAACTCGACAGATTTAATTAATCAATTCGTTTAAACCCCAGAGTCTGGTGTGTTATGAATTATAACATGTCCGCAGTGACTTTTAAATCAATTATTTTCCTCTAACACGGTGTACTGGATATTCAAAAGTGTTCAGTATTGAACATAACTCAATGTGGACATTGTTTGGTGTCCCAAAAAAAAAAAAGTAAAATTACTTTTAGCTCAGAATTAACCAGCTTTCTTCCAAATATTATGTAGTTCTATACCACTTAAAATAAGTGTATTTTTATGCTCTTAAAAAGAAAAAGTGGGCTTCCTGATTTTAAATTATTATTAAAATGTATGTATAATATTTTCTGATGGCACCCAATGTATATGTAGCTATATTTAGTGCCCCAAATGTGCCTTTATATTCTTGCTGGACTCTTTGAGAGCCCAAACAGAAGTTGTGTCAAACAAAATCCGCATAAAATTCTTGTTTATTTGCAATTTCCATAAAAAAAAGGGGAAAGTCATGAAGGATCAAGCTGATTTCTAAAGGCTGAGGTTATTTAGTGAGCTGTTAAAGACACTCTGGGCTCTCAGGGACCTCCAAACGGAACATTTCTTTAGCGTTCGCTTTGTGGGATCACTTTCACAACCTCTGAAGAGATCCCAGAGATAATATTGCTTATAAAGGAAAAGCATGGATGCCTCTTGGATGTTACATTATGACTTATTGTTTGGCCACCAACTATTCACAGATTCTTCTTTCAGACCCGAAATGTGCCATGACCGGCCAGAAGGCAGAGCCATCAGACATGCATGCTGCAGCCGTGGTCTTCCACATTCACACTTAAACAAAATGAATCATTCTGGCAGATTTTTTAGAACATTCCCAGTGATCTGCATTTGAAGAGTTTGCCAAAAAAACAACATTTTTCACTTTTTGACAAGATTGGAAAATGCCTGTTGGTCTTTATATTATGGTGAAATTTCATAAAGACTGGGCTTAGAGAAATGACAGAAACAGACTTAGAAAGACGTTCGGTTCCATTGACTTCCATTCAAAGCAAAGTGGGTTTTTTCCTTCTCCTGTAAAGTTCTCGTTTTGGAAGGTTTTGTGTTTCTTTATGAGTGCTTATTGAATACTTTGAGCTCAGGTTGTATCTTCTGAAGCTACTAAGTCAGAGGTCTGTCCTGTCCTACTTTGACCTGTTTCTACCCATTTCAGTAGTGCACCCTCCCCAAATTCTCTCCTTGCGACATCTCTGATGGACAGAGTGGGAAATCGGTAAATAAACAGGGCTTCGTACGTCTCATGGCACCCCGCTGCTGGGTGAAAAGTGCGGCCGAGGTACAAAGCGGCCCGCTTCCAAAACGTGCTGTAAATATTGACCGGGCTCCCACACACACCAGCGGCCGGTCCCTCTCTCTCGCTCGGGGCCAGACCTCGTTGGGCCTGAAAGGCCGCCATTGTTCCCTCTCTCCGTCGCCTCTCCACAGCCCGGGTCGAAAGTATGCATGTATTTAGAGAAATACAGAGAGGGGGGGAGCGAGGGTGAATAGAGGAAGGGTTCATGACTGCACTTGTAATACGGCGAGTGTTTAGAGGGCCGAGGGAAAGAAGGGCACAATGAAGGGCAGGAGCCTACGCTCGAGGTGAACACAAGAGTTCTGGAGTGATCTCTGGGGTGCTGCCATCACCCCCTTTTCTTGGCAAGGGTAATTCTGGTGCCCACTTTTTTTTCCAACATGCATGTGTCTGGAGCTGCTCTTGGCATTGCTTGACATCTGAGAGCCTGGGGTAACTGTGGCAGGACCTTAAGCAGACAGGATTAACCCCAGAACGCTTCTTTGTCCTTCCTTCAGCTTCTCCAGATTGAGGGGGGTGGATGTGGCTTGGGGGTGGAGTGCTCTTTTGCACCTTGGGTACTGTATCTGCTCCCGCTTTTGTTGTGAAGACATCTGGTGGCAGTTTAGAGATATGATGGGAGGTTGGTTGTATGTTACAGTACAGAATGACTCTGAAGATGGCATTTATTCTTCATTATAGAGGGAAGAGTAAGCTTGTACTCTATGGCATGGGCTGCATGTTGTCTTTTGTTAATTTTTATTCCATAATATTCACAGAAGGCTGCGGTATTGGCAAAGAACCTTGAACAAACTGTTTTTTTGTTTAAGGGCTCGACCAATTATTAGCAAAACCAATAAATCAGCTGATATTCAGCATTTTTCAGAAGGAAATATTTTTGAGTTTTTTTAAATATATATTTAATATTAAATATTTTTATTAATACATTGCTACACATACATTATACATGTATAACATAAATAACTTTTAAGCTACTATTTTATCATCTGTCTAAAATGCAAAACTCTATATTTTTGTAATGTTGTAATATTAAACTATGAATATCAAAATTGTAGTTAATGAATATCAGCCCCAAATATCAGACACTAATACTAATAATCGGTATTGGGATTGACCCTGAAAACACGTATCGGTCGACCCCTGGTTAAATTTTTTAATCTGTTACATCACACTGATATTATAATGTTATGTAAACTATATAATGTGAGTCTTCAGCAGAGGGCACTGTGAGGTCTTGTAGATTAAAATTTTTATTTTAATTTTAAATGTATTAAAAATCGCACACAAAATTATCAGTAGTAATAATTTTAATTAAATTAATTTTTTTTTCACTTATCTACCAGCGTCCCTAGTAAATGTGGCATTTTTAAAACTTTGCTTATATCAGTGACACTATAATTAATTATTTTTAATATTTAAGAAGTCCTCAGTTCTTAATGACCAAAAATGAGTTTTAGTGTAACCCCTGATATATCGGTCAAGCCCTAGTTTATTTATCTTTACTATTATTATAATGTGGGTGTTTTACTGACTCAAGATGCTCACATAACCAAGTAAACATAATAAATGAATCAGTTTGAAGGCCTTTAATATATTATAAAGCACACCAGACTCACAATGTATCACTATCATTCAATGTTGTATTTTGTCCATAGACTCTAGTTCCCATAAGCTCACCTGGAAAAGCCAGTAACTGTTACTCACCTCTGAGCGTGTGACTGAAAGCTGTTTGTTTGTTTAGACAAGAGTATCGGCTTCTGGAGATCCAGACCCTCCCTCCTGACCCTCTGACCCCCCCTCCCCTTCCTGAGGTAATACTGTGGAGTTGCTAAAGGGCTTAAAAAGCCATCAGCTCATTGTCCAGTTACACAAAACCCTTTCCTCTTAAATCCCTCTCTCCTGTCTTCCAAGCAAAGAAACCCCCCTGCTCTCATTGAGCATTCATATTAATTAGTTTAAATGCCTAATGAGATAAATAAGACTTAAGAGGAGCCCTGGAGTGCCTTAAGCCCTCTGGTTAAACATAGGTGATAAAGGTTGCCCTGGACACTATCTTTGGCACAATGTTTTGGCAAATGAGAAAGTCATTAATGCATATCGTCGCTGCTCTTTGTAAAACTTATATAAAATGTTTTCATCATTTTAACTTTGAACATTTCATGATAAATGAGTGTATACTGATTAATATTAAGATGAATTTTTCTTTGTTCTGTAAGTTTTAGAGATATGGAATTTTTGGGTAAGAAACAATATGATATGATGCAATATGATACTATACAAGACAATACAATGCAGTATAATATGATACAATATGTTACAATACAATACAGTACAGTATGATGGAGTACAATAAAATACGTTATCCTACAGTACAATAGAGTACAGCACAACACAGTACAGCACAACACAGTACAGTACAACACAGTACAGTACAATATGCTACAATACAATATGGTACAGTACAATACAGCACAATACAGTACAGTACAATACAATACAGTACAGTATGGCACAATACAATACAGTACGACACAGTATAATACAATACAATACAGTACAGTATGATAGAGTACAATAAAATATGATATCCTACAATACAATAGAGTACATCACAGCACAGTACAGTACAATACAATACAGTACAATTCAATATGCTACAATCCAATATGGTACAGCACAATATGTACAGTACAATACAGCACAAAATACAATATAGTACAGTATGGCACGATACAATACAGCACAATACAGTACAATACAATACAGCACAGTACAATAGAGTATAACACAATACAGTACAATACAATACAATACAGTACAGTATGGCATAATACAATACAGCACAATACAGTACACTATGGCACAGTACAATACAGTATGATACAGTATAATACAATACAATACAGTACAGTATGGCACAATACAATACAGTACGATACAGTATAATACAATACAATACAGTACAGTATGGCATAATACAATACAGTATAATACAATACAATACAATACAACACAGTACAGTACAGTACAATCCAGCACAAAATACAATACAGTACAGTATGGTACGATACAATAGAGCACAATACAGTACAATACAATACAGTACAGTACGATACAGTATAATACAATACAGTACAATACAGCAGAATACTGTACAGTACAGTATGGCACAATACAATACAGTATGATACAGTATAATACAATACAATACAGTATGGCATAATACAATACAGCACAATACAGTACGATACAGTATAATACAATACAGTGCAGTAAGGCACAATACAGCACAATACAGTACAGTACAATGTGATATGCTACATTGCAATATGATATATGATTTGATACATTACAATTCAATATATGATTATAATACAATAAGATAAAATACCATACTTGTACTATATTGTATGATAGTTAATTTGATACAATATCATGATACAACACAATATGATGCTATACAACAGGACAATAAAATAGAATACAATAAGATAACATACAATGCAATATATAATACAATACTATACGCCAGTCAATAATTAACACCTAATTGTGGCCAATGCTATCATGCTGATATTATAAAGTAATATAAACAATATAATGTAAAGTAAAATCTGCATTACTTTATGGCCATTGCCAGCAGTAAGCATCAAGCATCATTTTAATATTGTGCCAATAATAATAATTTGGTTTTTCCATTTTTACACATAATATACTGGTTGCTAATATATTGTAGATTGAGCTTCTGTTATATACAGTATTTAATTTATACTCTATTTTTACATTCCAATGGAGCCTAAACTTTTGAGACCTCAATCAGGATTAAGCTGAAAATGGACATGCTCTGGCATCTGTGCATGGCCAGAATGATTTGGCTGTAATCTAGTTTATTTGGGTGCCATTGCTTTCCCCGTCTTTTTATTAACATGCCGGTCCAGAAGAAAGGGGACAGCTGGGTTTCTCCTCTCTCTCTGGACTAATCAGTGATTACTGGCCCTTTAAATGCTCAGTAAGAAGCCCGGGGCTTTAGGGGATGTGCGGGGTGTCCTAGCGGTGGGGTGATTTAGGCCCAGTGTTGTGGCTGCTCTGCTTGAGTGACGGTTGCTTAATGCGGACAAGCTGCCCCAATCTTGGAGACCCAGATGGTTAAGGTGAAGCAGCCTACCCTCCTCCTCCTCACCCCCACCAAAGTCTTCTTAGACTCAACGTGGCGGTCTAATGTGGAAAACTAAAACACTTTTCCAACCAGACACTAAAGGGCAGCGCGTCAAGTCGAGCTTAATTCCACGTCTGATGAGCAGCGTTTTCAAGCTTAAATCAAGCTCTCGAATGTTGGACCCGGATTAGAAAATGGCAACAAATTACAGTGAATTTTATAATGAGTCACGCAAGTAATCTGTAATTTACTGGCAGTTACTTTCCAGTTACTTTATTGACATAAGGAGGTTGCTACAATAAAAAATGAGAACAGAAACGTGAAAAAAATCAGCCGTTTGTTATCAAAACATGAGCTGAAGCTATTTTCCATATAAATGCCTGCAGCTGTACTTTCTGAAACTCTAGTAAATGGTCAAATAAATGGACGTCTAATGTAGTGTAAAGGTCAGAACAACGATAAGCAGCCCAACACTGTGCTCTCTGTTCAGCCTCACCTGCTGAACATTTGACAGGACTTTGTCTTCATGGAGCATGTGCAGCCAGTCAAAGGCCACCAGCAGAATTCCAGCCCACCGTCCACCACAAATACCAGAGTTTACAGAAACACACTCCTGTTTGTCAGACAGCTGACCAGACTCTGTGGGAGGTCTGGATTTATCAGTGTGATAACATTACTATTACCAAACTATCTCACAGACAATCTGAATAAAAATATTCAGAAATGCAGAAATATTATCTTATTTTTTACTATACAGTGAAACCCTGATTTACGAGTTTATTTCATTCTATGATGGAGCTTGTTAACCCAATTTGCTCGTATATCAAATTGTTTCCCAATTAAAATAAATTGAAATGCTATTAATCTGTTCTAGCCCCCCAAAAAAACCACACACATTTTTATTACATGTTTTTAAATAAGAAAAACTTACTTTATAAATAACAAATAGTGTATAAATAATAATAGTACATAATAAAAGAGAATGTAAAGAAATAAACTGGTTTTATTAAGTGTGTTTACCGTAAAGATCAGATAAAGATGCTGACGAAGGTTGAGATTGGCAGATCGCTTTCTAGCTATACTTAATTCTACAGTTTATTGCTAAATGTAACTTACACACTATGCTACACTATCATTAAACTTAATAGCTACTTTTTTCACTTTGCTTAATCTTCTTTTTCACTGACGTTTTGCAAGATGTGAGCTGTACTCTCGCTGGGCTACCTAATGGCAGGTGGCATAAGCTCGCTCGCTCGTAACTCAGATCTCAGTTCACATCATAAAACAAAAACTACCGAGCGACATCTTGTAAAATTTGTATGTTGATTCACTTGTCAAAGTGTATAATTTTAATGAATATTTTACTTAAATAAATTACTGTACAAACATTATCAACATTAAAACAAAAAGGCTTTAGATATGTCATTTTATAAATATAAAATATGTGGCAGTTGATCTTTTTTTATTTAAATTATGAATAATAATTAGCTTTTTCATTTTTGGATATGTGCTAGTACGTAATATAGAATTGACAAATGCAGCTTTAGTAGATTTTTTCAGTAAAAAATAAGTAATGTATGTTCACCTCTAAAAATAAAAAAAAATTCTGCACAAGTTAGTGCACAGTTTTTATTTATTTTATGAATTTACCACATTAAAAAAAATGTAAACATAGATTATTTAATGTGCTATAACTTTTGCACAGGTCAAATTTTACATCTAATTTTACCCCCAAATGTTAAAATGTGTGTGTCTATATATATATATATTTATATATTTATTAGTATACGGTTGTTTTTGCTCTGGTGAGGATGTGTAGATGAGATGCTTAATGGTCTGATATTAGTGGTCTTTGTTGTTTTACTTGTGAAAAGTGTCAGTGTGACCTGCACCGGTTGTGATACGTGTGAAGCTGATTAGCCAATGGGAAGACGGGGAGGGATAGAGTGTTTCCCTGTATAGGACTGGAGCACACACTGAAGCTCGGGGAGGTGGTGGGGGCTGGATGGTGGAGGAAGGGGGAGGGTGGTGGGAGATGAAATATTAAAAGCTGTTTGTGATCTCACAGACAAGCTGTGCTGGCAAACCTTCGCACGCAACTCTGAGGAAAGGAGGTCATGACAGCAGTGTTGGGGAAGCAAAGGTGACTCTGAGCACTGGAGGTTATGATCTTTGTTGCATTGCATTATATGGATGTTGATGTCTGGAGTTGCTCTGTCTGTGATGGACTTCAAATTGTTTTTAGAAACACTGTAGAGCATCTTTAACACAT
Organism: Crenuchus spilurus; assembly: GCA_036984385.1. Classification (NCBI taxonomy): domain Eukaryota; kingdom Metazoa; phylum Chordata; class Actinopteri; order Characiformes; family Crenuchidae; genus Crenuchus; species Crenuchus spilurus. The sequence goes on from BRDA01010089.1 coordinate 15,833, forward strand.
TTTAACTTTGTACATTTTGTCAAGCTGAAAGCCCATCCTACTGAAGGTCACCATATTGTGGCACAAATTTGAACTGACAATGTCCCTTTAGTGCTGTGCTGCCTGAAATAAAAGATTCCTGGCAGTAAAAATCTCAAACCTACATTTGTAATTGTAAGCATGTGTTAATGTTTTCTACTCAACATGTTGCTCATTAAAGATTCTGGCTCAAATAAACAATGTCTCATTGAGTGTTCAAACCTTTACTGATGTTTGAGCCCCAAACAAATAGAAATGTTCTGCTGAATGGTGCCCTCTTGTGGACAGTGAACCTGCATCATGTCCCTTTAGTGCTGTGCAGCCTGTAATAAATTATTTCTGGGACTAAAATTTTACATTTTTAGTGTTCAGCAGTAAATTGTAAGCTTGCTTTTATATTGTGAATCATCAGTCACATTATTTTCTTTGATTTTATCTTTTTTTTATTTATTTTAAATCGTTGCTGTTACAGGTTTTATTCTAGAACCCTGCATCCAGGATTCCTTGACAGTGAGCGGCTAAAATCTTGGTTGAAGTTTATGATTGTGTAATTCGTGACGTGACCAGTTGTACCGTTCTGACAGGTGTCAGTCGTTCAGAACTTGCTCAATGACAAAGCAAACCTTGGGAGCTCAATAATGCATCACTTTTCCTCAAGCTACCGAAAGAAGGCAGGCGGGTAAATTTGGGGGAGTTGGTGGACATTTTTCACATTAAGAGCCGTCTGGTACCTCAGTAGTGGAAGCTCCGCTCCGGTATCGTGAGTGCGAGCTACATGGCACGAAGGTGTCTGAATTATTCACGCCCATAATCGGCCTTTATGTCATACTGCCCAGGCTGGGGCCCAGTGTTATTTTAGTGCATAATTGATGCTGCTCAGAAGTGGAAAAGTTAGAATAGCAGAAGTAATGGGAAGCGAAAGTGCAGGCGGGCGCATGGCGGCAGAGTCAGGGGCCGATGGCGGGGGAGCCTGTGAGAGGAGAACCGAGGGGGGGGGCTTTGTGTGTAACAGCTAGCCACCATCTCCGAGAGGTGGGGGCTCACAGACGGCGCTGGTCGTAACGAGGCCTGACATTGAGCTGGGCCAGAACGCCAAATCTCTGAAGATTTACAGGCAGGCGATGACTGAAGAGGACAATGAGTTTAATGCTTTAAAATAGCTGTTATTAATTGGAGCTTTTCTTTTTAAGGTTCAGTTCTTTCCACGCCAATGTACTTCTTATGAATCTGGTTCCCTTACAGAAACAACATGAAATAAATACTAAATATTGACTCTTCATATGATCACATGAAAGAAAATGTTTTTGAGCTTTTAGATTTGTATTCTTAGAAATAATTTCATTTTAGGCTGTTTGGCATTGAAAGAGACATTAAAGTGTAGCAGGTTTTAGATTTTTGTCCTAAAAATAATTTTATTGTAGACTGCACAGTACTGAAGGGACATTATTAAAATGTAGGAGCTTTTAGATTTTTAGTCCCAGAAATTATTTTAGGCTGGTCATCACTGAAAGGACAATATTAAAATTGAATAGAGTTTAGATTTTTAGTCCTAACAATAATTTTATTGTAGACTGTGTAGCACTGAAGAGACATTATTAAAATGTAGCAGCCTTTAGATTTTTTTTTTCCTAAAAATAATTTTATTGTAGACTGCACAGCACTGAAGTGACATTATTAAAATGTTGCAGCTTTTAGATTTTTTGTCCTAAAAATAATTTTATTGTAGACTGCACAGCACTGAATGGACATTATTGATATTGAACATCTTTTAGATTTTTAGTCCTAAAAATAAATTTATTGTATTCTGCTCACCACTGAAGGGACATTAATAAAATGTAGGAGCTTTTAGATTTTTAGTCCCATAAAACATTTCATTTTATATTGTGAAGCACTGAAAGGAGATTATTAAAATGGAAGCGATTTGAGACTTTTAGTCTTAGAAATAATTTTATTTTAGGCTGTGCAGCACTAAAGGGACATTTTCTAGGTTCAGATTTGTGCCACAAGAGGGCACCCATCAGCAGGATGAAGCTCAGTTCTAATTGGGAGTCAAACATCAGTAAAACTCTACATTTATATTAACTGAAGGTTTATTTGAAGCAGAATTTTAATCATCAGCTCAAAATAGTCAGAAATGAACAAGAGAAGAAGGAAGAGATTTTCAGCTTTTATATGTGTGGATGTGAAAATAATGAAGCTCTGAATGGTGAATTTGATCAGTTATGTGGTCTGAAAAGATGAAAACGTAAACTGTACAAATACAGTTACACAGAGCAGCGTAATTGACTACATCCTCTCGTTTATGAGCAAATGAGCAAAACAAACTGTAAATAACGGCGAGAAACAACATCCGGCCCGAACGTGAAGTCTTCTCATGTATTTTGCTGCTAGAATGAAAACATACACCCTGTGATTACACCCCACCAGCCCCAAATTTAGGCCTTTTCCTTCTGCTCTGCCTGATTCCTCTTTTGTAAAAGACTTCTGCTTTCAGAAGCACAGATTTACGCGACCGGCATCTCGTGTTAAGATGTAAACATGACCTAAGGTAAAGCATAGTGTATGTTTACACCTTACTCAATCTCTGTTGCTTACACTATACTGCAAATGAGGTGCCTTTTGTTCTTGGTCACAATGGACGTAAGTATTCAGTTACCTGCCTGTGTGCTTAAGAATGAACTCTACACCACAGCCTTATAGACCAGTGTGGGAAATTTTTTATCCTCTTTAAAAAGCCAGAGAAATACAACCTATTAAAAACAGCCTGTATTTGTAGCACAGTCATGCTAATTAAAAATGGTTTTAATAGGCCCAAAAAGTTTTGGTTATGGTTTTGGCTTTTTGTCGCTATCCAAAGCGGTAACTTTCCAGGAGAGCCCAAAAACCGTCATCACTTTCAGTGCAAGCTAATGCTGACAGATAGATTTCAAAGCCTTTTTGGAGCTTTTCTGTTGAACCAATCTTTATGAAAGCTTTACGTAATGTGAAGGATGTATGCTAGGTTCAAATTCTGCTGAAAACTGCAAATGACAAAAAATTAGGCATAGGTTCATATTATCAATAATGAACACTTTACGAACAGTAAGAGTCGGTTTCCTTCACAAATGTTAATTTTTCTATTAATCAAAGGGAGAATATTCTTTCTGGAGCTCAGTGTGAGTGTTTCCATGCAGGGCTGAGGTAATATTACAGTAAAAGTGCATCTGGCCACGCTGGCAATTAGAAGTCCAAGGAAAAGCACTATGCCCAAACCCACTTTTTACAATGCTTTTATGGTATGTCCGATCCCTACAATACAGTCATAAAGCCATCTGATGGAAGCATTAGCCGGTGTGTGTCCAGGACACATATAAAGAGGATTTATGAGTGTACTCTTAGTTTAAGCACCTTCAGGAGACACCCTGATGCATACAGTCAATCCAGCGAGTGCTCTTAGTGAGTCTTACTAATCACAGGGACTTTACTCCCCAGTGTGTGCAGAGCTTCTCTGGCAATAAGATGTTTAGAAATGTCTGCAGAGGCTGTAAATAAGCTTTCTTTTGAATTATTATTATTATTATTATTATTATTATTATTATTATTATTATTATTATTATTATTATTGTTGTTGTTGTTGTTGTTATTGACACTGGACAGACTTTTTTTTTTTTTATATTACACCAAATTACACAAAAGTTTCTTTGATCAATGCCATAGAATCAATATTTTAGTTCCTTAAAGAACCACTTAAATGAACTCTTTAAAGCACCTTTTCTGTGAGCTACATGAGTGTGAAGACACGGTGAAAGCTCTAAAGAACATGGTTCCTCACCAAGGTCACGTTCTTTCATTTTTCAAGGTTCTTTAACCTTTAGAATGTTTCTTCACATTCACACAGCTGATCTGCTATATGACTCTTTAAGGTTCTGAAATGAACCGTAAAGTGGTTCTTCAATGGCATCACTCTAAGTATCCTTTTGTGGCACCTTTATTTTTTAAGCATTTGTAAAAATTTTACACTGCAAAAACATGAAAGCATCTAAAATCAAGTCTAAAATGTCTAAAATGTATCATTCTGAGAATGTTGATTGTAATATAAGATAATTTAACACATAAATACACATTTGTTACTTGTTTAAAATTTTCTTATTAAAAACAATCTCACTAATCGTACTATTTTTTATTTTACTTTTATTTTACTTAAAGTGACTTAAAACAAGCTAAATATGTCTGATTTTAAGTTAAATAGTCTTATAATAAGCTTACAACATTCTCAAAATGAGAACTATTAGACATTTAGACTAGATGTTTTCACTTGCTAAGAGAGCATTTTTTTGCAATGTAGAGTGAGTTAGAGGTTGAGCGATTATCAGCCGGGACCAACAATTGCAGCTGATATTTATAAGTATTTTAAATATTATTTATATCGCAAACTCTGTTTCCATGCTAATAAAAGTGTTTGGGTTTTATTAGCACAAATCTGATGCAAAAGATTTTTTGGTTCATATGTTGAGTAAATTCAATCAAGCGTGCTTTTTAGGGTCTAAAAGCTCTTTATTTTGATGTTCTAATTTTAAACTGTTTATTTAATGTAAACAGTGTGTAAGAGTTTGAAATGTATGCTTTTTATGATTATCAGGTGAAAATATTGGTTATCATTGTGCTTGATTACTAATAACGTATATCAGTCCTGATAGAAATATTGGTCCACCTCTACCAAAACTTTCACATGTGTATAAGAGAGAACAGCTGCCTGATTCAGAATTTCAGAGCAGAAGTGTCCTCTATATTAAGCCTAAGTCAGGGCCTTTCCTGGCTGGCCAGCCATTTGCTTGTGTATTTAAAGTCTGGCCTGGTGTGTTGTGGCAGAAATGAAACTGCTTTGAGTAGCTATGGATTATTTCTGCTGCTCGTGCTGTGATGTTAATTGAGGTAATCTTCCTCCCAGTGCTTCCCCGAGTGCTCACTTATTTAGAATGCACCGGCACCGTGCATTTCCAAAATCAACCTCAGTATGAATTATCCTGCTTATCTGATTTAATCCACAATCTTCATTACTAATCAATCCTCAATTATTTTTCTGCAATTTTATTTTGCCTCTGAAATGTATTTATTTCTTTTTTTTTTGTTCATTATAAGCTGATTTAATACATTTCAAAAGACAGCCGATGGTTTATGATAGCAGTAATTATATTTTTCAGTTGATAGAAACAGAATAATTATTGTAATTGTTTTCATTCTTTCATGTGAGAAATAATAGTAATAATAATAATAATAATATAGTTAACATTGAACTTTTATTAATTTAACAAACTTTGAAAACTTACATTTAAATCTATAGCTTAAATATTTATATTATTTTAAACTTAGTAGTAGTTTTGGCAGCTTGCATTATGTGCTATCTTACTGATATTTTTTTTATTTAATATTTATCATTTAAAAAAATATAGTATGGTTATTATAAGATGTACCTAAAATAAAATGGATGTTTTACTTTTTCAGCTAATTTTATTAAGTACAATTTTAAACATTCAAAATAATCTGCCAATATATTGTGTATATAGTAAAAATTGTTGCTTAAAGCAAGAAAAAATATTTACATTTTGTTAAATTATCTTAAATAAGCTTCTAACATTTTCAAAATTAGAAATATTAGACATTTGAACTAGATTTAACTTTTTTTGTAGTGTTATATTTACTTTCAGCCCAGAAAAAGGTCCACTGTATTGATTATTTCAACATTTTCATGTATTTTTATTAGAAGTACAGTGAGTTGTAGTGAATGTAATTTTTTACATAAGATTATAAAAATATAAAATTTGAGTTTAAGTAGAATTATGTTTGGCATTTTTCTCTTATTAAATATTTTAAGTAGGCAGTGTCACATCAGAACATTGGAATATGGTGAAAAAAGTAAACTTTTGTTTATAATTTAATTCAAAAAGGTGAATTGTCATATATTTTATATTCATTATAAAGTGAGATATTTCAAGCCTTTTTATTTGCTTAATTTGTGAATCAGTGTTGCTTATAGCTCATTATTAGTAGTAAATTATTATTCTAACAGTATCAACATTAAAGTAAAAATATAGAAATATGATGTTTTTACATTTTATAATTGACTTTTTGGAATTTTTCATGATATATTTTTTTGCAGAAGCAAAGTACTTAATTTTCCATTATAACACGGTACTCATTGTTGTAGAACTGCTTTAAATTGTGAAATATTTGACTATAATTTCTGTAGTTTTCAGTGAAGTTGAGCTGCTTTCTTGTTGGACTTCTGATCTTGTTCCTGCTGTTGGATGAAGTTTTTTGGGGGCCGTGGGGTTCGTGGGGCTCTCCTCTCCTGCATTTCACGCCACATTTGGAGTCTGTCACCAGGCCTTCTCTCACGCTTGCTTGGCTTTACAGTGCGATGGTGGCTGGCTTTGGGTGGCGGTGGAGGGCCGTGCCGTGCCGATAAGTGCCCAGCGTCTGGAGACTGAAGGGGGGGTGGGGGTGTGGGGTAGCATGATCACGTGGGTCATGCTGTCGACTTTTCCCTTGATGGTTCTTGGCACGCAATGCTGGAGCTTCACACCAACCACCAACCACCGCCTTCTAAAGGATTCGCCTAAGATCCTGACAGCCAGCCGGAGCCAATGGGAAACAGGCTGGCTCTGGCGCTGCGTGTTGCCATGCGTGGAAAGAAAAAAGCTTTGTCGTTTGTTGGGACATCTTTTGTCTACGTGGTGACAAAATTTCAGCTTGAAAAGTAGATGCTGGAAGTATCTAACCAGGTTCATATGGAGGCTTCTTTTGGTGTTAACCATTATCACAACTTTACTGCAGGAATATGCATTTGCAAATGTTCTCTCTAACCAATCACAGGGCTTTTCTACTAACCAATCACAGTGCTTTCTCACTGGCCAATCACAGTTGAGCATATCTGTGGGTGTTTTGGTGAAACAAGGTCCAACAAAAGGAATATTTAGGTCAAAATACTGCAAGCCAATCTTTACATATCAATTGTATTGCATTGCAAGTGCATCTCTAAAAATTAGGATATGGTGAAAAAGTTGATAATTTAATTAAAAATGGTGAGCTGTCATATATTTTATATTCATTAAATGTAAGATTTCAAGACTGTTTTGCTGATACTCTTGGAATAACTCAAATTTTGTATGAAATATTCTAATAATTTGTGAGCTATAGGTCATAATAATCAACATAACAAACAAAAAAAGACTAAATATGTCACTTTACATAAAGTTTTACAGTTGGGTGAAATTATCAATGCACATGACCTTATTCTATTTTTTTAATGTAAGTACCAATTTATATTTACTACATTTTCCTGATTTTGTGCATTCCTAATGGTCAAAAAAATTCCTAATTCCCTACTTCACCTTGGAAATGACTGTAGTTTGCATCATGTTGCTACACTTTCTACTCAATTCTAATATTATTAATGAGTAACTAACTGAAACACTTCTGCAGCACAAAGAAACTGGCTTTACTGATCACAAGACGGAAAAAAAGAGAAAGGAGGTGTAAGCAAGAGAAGCTGCCCTGAATTCTATCCTGTTCTCCCACTTTTGCATAGAGGGAAAAAAGAAAATGGCTATGCGCCATTAAAGCAGGACAAATTGATTTTCCCCTTTCGCTCCCTCGCTTTTTTCCCTTTTTTTAAATACCCTTGTGCCATTACCTGCCTCCCAGAATGGCCAATCAATATCACATCTGCATTGTGATAAAAGTGCCTCAAAGGGGTGTCACCCAAAGCTTTGTTAGGTGGCCCTCGCTCTCCTCTTAAGGAAAATATATAATGCATACAGGTTAAGAAGTGAAGCCATTCAACTCACATTTACAGTTAAGCTCAGATGATGGTTTAATTAAAGGTGCCGGGATGCCGTTTGAAGCTGACAAGAGTTACAGGGTTCAGGAGAGAAAGGCCAGAATGACTTGTCTGTATTTTATGCACAGTAAGGCCTGTATTACCAGAAAAAGAGCTGATTATACACTGACTGTAGAAATTAAGAGCTTGGCGATACAGTATTACAATACAGGTATTACGATATTTTATATTGTGATATACTGCGATACTGTAAGTATGACATATCCCTTTTTAACATTCTCAGCAAGAAATATTTTTTATTAAATAATAATATTTAATAATAAAATATATGATAAATTATTAGATTTATATTATAAAATATTATATATTAAAATAATATTATATTTAACGAGGAACACAAATATTTTCCTTTTTTTTAAACACCACAGTTTATGTACAATTTAACATACAATGAGATGCACTTTATGATAAAATCAGAACAAAACCTACAAAACCTGTACAATAACAGCACTAATTATTTTTCAGCATTTAATCCAGTTTATTCCTTGTCATATAGCTAAGAAGTATTGCTTCATAGCAAGAAAATGTTGAGTTTCTGACCTCTAGTGGAGGTTTGTTAACCTACCATATCTCTACCGATTGGTAGAGATGCCACAATAACATTGTGTTAAATTCAACACCTTTTTCAAGATATAAAGACTCAAATGTGCTCTACCAAATGGTTGAGCAGAATGGTCAAGGGATATTGTAATTTATTTTTTATCTAATTTTAGGAAATCCGTCAGTGGTGTGGCCTTATGCCACTTGTTTACAATGGATTGGAAGAGTCTAATGGCTGAAGATAGACACTGTCATCTATTAGTCAGAGGATCAAACGTGCAACCACCAATTTTTACATATAAACTATTCCTTAAAATCTGTACTTGTTTTGAGAATTGAAGCCGTATCACAGTACATAAATCTAAAGTTTATTCCTAGACTTCTACACAGGTGTGCAGGTGAGTGAATCACAGGTGTGTAAACTCTTTGCAGCTTTTAAATACAACAAAAATATATACACATTAATGTACACCAGTATTTCACTATTTTTCACTATGATTACATTGTAACTATAACGCTGCATGTTATTTGCCTTGTATTACGTTAACTACTCTGTTAAATTAGTAATTGTGACATAGTTACATATGTAAACATGTAAAAACATTAACTATGTCTACCTAAGCTGATGTGGCTATGTACTGACCACAAGCCTGACCACACTAGCTTAATGAAAACATTTAGCTTTTGTTGGATCACAGAAACACTTACCTGAAACCTTGATTGGTCAATTTATTCACACACTGCTGGGGTAAACATTTTCCAATTTGGGAAGCATTGGCAACACAGTGCTGGGTCCAATATTGTCAAACTTAGCATTGGTTATTTAAACGCAGATGTGCTGGGTTAATGTTTTTAACTAGTGTTGGTATCTACTCAAATGTTGGGTAAAAATAACTACACTAAAAGGTTAAAATGTCTCCGATTGATGTTAAAATGTGAGAAATAAGATCACATAGATCTGTATCATCTGTCTACACATCCACACACTACAGAAAAAATAACAAAAGTAAAAATCAACATAGCACAATGGAAATAAGAGACAAAAGACACAAATGCAGCAGCTAAACTACCCAACACTGTGGAAATAAAGACAATAACCCAGCAGTTAAACAACCAGGCACTGGAAATAAATTAAAAAACACCAAAGACACTAACCCAGCAGTTAAACTACCCAACACTGTGGAAATAAAGACAATAACCCAGCAGTTAAACTACCCAACACTGTGGAAATAAAGACAATAACCCAGCAGCTAAACTACAAGGCACTGAAAATAAATAACTACCCAGCACTGTGAAAATAATAATAAAAAAACTAACTAACCCAGCAGCTAAACAACTCAAAACAGTTGAAACAAAGATAATAACCCAGCAGTTAAACAACCCAGCACAATGGAAATAAAACACAAAAGACATTAATGCAGCAGCTAAACTACCCAGCACTGTGGAAATACACCAACATAATGAACCAACAGACTCAACCCATCATTTGGGTAGAAAAACAGCCCAGTGAGTGATATCAGTACAATATCAGTACAGCAAAATCCATTTGTGATAAGAAATAACAATCAGTATATATGTGCAGCCCTAAAGTCCAGAACCTTTTTTTGTCATTCTGGGTTTTATCTGAGCTTTGTGTCTCTATTGGCTACGGCTGAGCTGTGCGGAAGAGGGGAAGGAGCGGTTAATAAGGTCATGCAGTCTCTCCACAGTAGGGGATAGACAGCGAGATGAAAAAGAGGGCGAGAGGAGAAGGTTGCTGAAAAGATTGTGTGTATGAAGTGCCACTCCAGGCTTTGTTTGAACAAGCTTAGATATTCTATTTGTGTGTAGTCTGATACAGACCGGCAGCCCAGATTATGTTGACTTTTATTTTATGTTGATATTTCTATTTGCTGATTCAAAGAGACGTTTTTTTAGGCTGTGTTAATGTTCCTCGTGGTCCGATGGATGCCTGAGGAAACAGACTGTAAAACAGCACCGCGGTGTTGCAAATAAACCCTCATACTGGGTTTTTGATTAGGCTGTGAATGAAGAGATCGAAAGCGAAAACCAGAGGGATGCGCTTGCATCAATTCCTTCTTGTAGATGCTGGAGCTTTCACCCGGCTCCAGCCATTTCCTTTGTTATCGGTAGGTCCTAGATTGGCCCACCAGAGGCTGCAGCTCTGTTCCAGTGGAGCCAGGATGTTTGTGGTTCGACCCAAACAACTAATGAAAGCTCCCAGTGACGGAGGAAAATTCTATTGTCCTCAAAGGACAGGAGATGGATACACAGAGGTGTGAATTTAATAGCACAGTGTAATCAGAATCAGATAAAAGCATTAATGAACATATCTTTTGTGATACTGTACTGATTCTCAAAAACACTTGTTTTTTCATGTTTTTGACTGCTGGTTCATTTTGTGTTGTATTTCAACCTTAATACCACTAGGTGGCAGTGTTTTAATCTCTCTGCAGCCATTAGACTCTTCCACTGTAACATAAACAAGTAAGGGTGCACTATCGTAATGTTGTCAATCATAGCTCACAGGCCTAAAACAGAAATGTTAGTATTGTCAGGAATTTACAACAACAACAATAATAATAATAATAATAATAATAATAATTAAAATAACAATAATAATAAAAATAACAATAATAATAATAATAACAATAATAACAATAATAACAACAATAATAACAATAATAACAATAAAAATTCATTCATTCATTCATTCATTATCACACCCCCTTATTCCTAATCAGGGTTGTGGTTAGTCCCCTACCCCCTCACTGGGCGCAGGGTAGGGCAGTACACTATTCAACTAAGCCCAGGACAGGGCGCCAGTCCATCGCTGGGTGAACACAAACGCACACACATACACTTACAAACACATATGGACAATTTAGAGTATCCAATTCACCTGACCTCCATGTTTTTGGACTGTGGGAGGAAACCGGAGACCCCCTGGACGAAATCACGCAGACACGGGGAGAACATGGAACCTCTGCTCAGATGCGGACACGAACCCAAGACCACAGCACTGAGAGGCGAATGTGCCAACCACTAAGCCACCGTGCCGCCCTACAATAAAAATATAGTAATAATGATAACAATAATAACAATAAAAATAATAATAACAATAAAATAAAAAATTATAATAATAATAATTATTTGGTTTGAAGTGGCCGATAATCGGGGACTTTTACACTATTAAACTTCGTAATAGGAACATTTACCCATTAATAATTACTGGACTAATCTAGGGACTCTAAACTGTGGACTGAGGAGATGTGTGTGCACTGACTTCCGTATTAATTAAACTGAGAAAGATGTTTGCAGGGTTCAAAACTGCACATATAGCTTTCTTATAAAAATCTGTGATATTTGAGATAAACATTTCTGCTAATTTTGTAGAACCTTCCACACTTTTTCATTTTTATTACATCACACGTTTGTCTCTGTATCTACTTTACTGACCTTATTTCTAACAGACCTCATCAGGTCTTTTCCAGTTGGGTGTGGTCAGCCTGCTGGCAGCATTTCTTTTTTGCTCCTGTGGAGATCCTTGTGCCCGTCCAGATTAGGCACCATCTGGTAGGGGGCACAGAGCCGTGCCCATGCCCCGCTTGCTGCATCTCTTTGTGCGTTTCAAAGGCTCGTCATTAAGGAAATGCCCCCTTTTTCCTGCTGCGGGTAATTATCTATGAAAGAGGGACACATTAGCGTCTCGTTGAGCTCAGAGGGTGGGGTAAGGGTTGGAGGGGATTGTGACATGCTGACATCTCGTCCTTCACATCTCACCACTCTTCAGAAACCTCAAGGCCTTTCTCTTTACTGCCCACATGCTTACAGTGCAGCTTCAGTAACGTTTGTGTTTTTATAGCCTCTCAACGTAATGGTAAACAAAGAAGCACACGTCATTCCTTTCTTAGTAAAACATTTTATACCACACTTCTGTTTTGAACAAAGTAAACAAAACAGATTTTTTTATTTGACTAATTGGCTAATTTGCTATTTAATATTAAAATTAAATATTACATTAAAATTAATAATTAAATAATACATATAAATATACTTGATTATCCTAATCTTTTGTAACACTATATAATACATAAATATGTGGGTTTTAATGAATAGTTTTCATGCAAAAATGAGTGGCTTAATTTGTGTTGTGTTGAAACCCCCAACCACTAGATGTCAGTGTTGTCAGTCTTCAGCCATTAGACTCTTTCACTCCAACAGAAACAAGGATGCACTGATAACAGTATTAGCAAACCTAGCTGTTTTCGTTAAAAAATGCCATTTTTGGCTTGTGTGCAGTATTGAAATATATCACAGTATATTATACCATAACTCTTGTTTCATGATATATGTTAGTCGATTAGTGATAGATTGATGCCCAATTAATTAGGCAGATAAATGCAAATTTGCCAATTATTTTTAACATGGTTTCCATTCATGATTTGTAAACAAAAAATACCACATTTACAGGCACATCTGCAGGCAGCCTTATCAGTGTATCTGCTGTAAAAATGTTATAGCTCCCCCTAGTGTCAGTATCTCCACTCTACAGGCAGTCTTTTCAGTGTAGCTGCTGTAGAACAATGTTATAGCTCCCTCTAGTGTCAGTGTCACCACTGTACAGGAAGTCTTATCAGTGTAGCTGCTGTAAAAATGTTATAGCTCCCCCTAGTGTCAGTATCCCTACTCTACAGACAGTCTTGTCAGTGTAGCTACTGTAGAACAATGTTAGAGCTCCCTCTAGTGTCAGTATCTCCACTCTACAGACAGTCTTATCAGTGTAGCTGCTGTAGAACAATGTTAGAGCTCCCCCTAGTGTCAGTGTCATCACTCTACAGGCAGTCTTTTCAGTGTAGCTGCTGTAGAACAATGTTAGAACTCCCCTAGTGTCAGTATCACCACTCTACAGACAGTCTTATCAGTGTAGCTGCTGTAGAACAAT
>BRDA01010089.1:29314-44114 GCA_036984385.1 Crenuchus spilurus
TATGGACTAATATCTCCTATTCTAGTGATTAATAGTGTTTATTGAGGTTGTTTATAGACTAATATCTCCTATTCTAGTGATTAATAGTTTATTGACGTTGTTTATAGACTAATATCTCCTATTCTAGTGATTAATAGTGTTTACTGAGGTTGTTTATGGACTAATATCCTCTGTTCTAGTGATTATTGGTGTTTATTGTGGTTGTATCTTCCAGCAGAGAGTAAACAGCTGTACTAAAGTCTATAAATCGACTGTCAACAGCTTGTGGAGACACTAAAACTGAGCTAAAAAAGTGGTGACACCGTCCTACTCACCTTCTACCACAGAAGACTGAGTATCTGGAGCAGCAGCGTGTGTGGATTTTATCACAGACTTCAAACGAATAGAGAAGAGAAATTTCTTCTGAAATAAAAGTGTGTTGATGTGTGCTTAATCGTGCTGATAGTGGTGACATTGTCCTAAAGAAGGGAGAATTGGGGGTTTATGATGCTTTCGTCGTTCTGATAAAGAGCTGGAGCCTCTCAAAGAGGTGATGGAGTTGGGTGGTAAATGCTCAGAAGTGACTTTGGATCAGGCTTCTATAATCTGATGTAGGCTTTCTGTGCTTGCGAGAGCGTTATAGCGAAAGGTATTAGGGCTCCATTCTGGTATCGATTTTCTAATATCTCAGCCGTGCAAAAGCGAAATGGTTGTATAATCTCACGGATGTACCCAGAGAAAAAAAGACATAATCCCAGAAAGAACCCCAACTGAGGACAATCCGCACTCATCTCTTCAGTGGGGTGATGGATCAATGGTTTATGGGGGTTCTTCACATAAGCGTCTCTAATTGAAAGTGCAGAATCGCTGGTGATAATAGACTCGTTTCTAAAGAGATTCAGCCTTAACCCTGTAAGTATTTAGTTACTGCACAAGTGGTAGACAGCAGATGCAGTACATGCACAATATAACGTAAATAAACTGAAGCTAAGCAGGTCTGGCACTGGTTAATACTTGGATGGGAGACCTCCAAGGAAAAGCTTGTGTGTCTGCTGTTAGTGGTGTTGGTGGACAACAGAAGGCACTATTCCTGGATCCCAGTGCAGTCACTGTGCTGTATCCTGAACTGTGAGGTCCCGTTTCTGAGGTCTCCCTGGTCATCTCGTCTAAGAGTATGGCTCTTACACTGATGTCCCCCACACAACCAACATATTAACCAGAAGTGTCTTACCTGGACTAAGCAGAACCAGAACTGGTCCAAAGTCCTGAGTCTGAGAGACACACAACCCAAGCTGTCTGAAGTCCAGTGTGCAGGTTCTGCAGTCTGTGATGGTTTGAGCTGCTGCTGTTGGTCCACTGTGTTTAGTCCAAAGTCAACACCGAAAAAATTTAGAGCGCTTCATGCTTCCATCTGCTGATAAGCTTCATGGAGATGCCCGTTTCCTTTTCCAGTAGAACTTGACATTGTAAGCTATAAGTCATACTGCTCAACATTTTTAAAAAAAATATCTCACTTTAGTGTTTATGAATATAAAACATTTTCATGATTTTCAAATTATTTCTCATTTAACCCTTTAACATCCTGCTCAACCATTTGGTAGAGCTCATTTAAGTCATGATATCTTTTTGAAGAAGGTGTTGAACTTAACACAATATGATTGTGCCATCTCTACCAATCGGTAGAGGTATGTTAGGCTAAGAAACATCCACTAGAGGTCAGTAATGTAACATTTTCTTGTCTGAATGTAGCTTCGTAGCACGACAAGGAATACATTGTATCAGATGCTGATACCAGTAGTGCTGTTACACCACCACACAGATGAGTGTGGTGATTAAAAAGGGAACAGAACTATCATGTGAGTGTACAGTTTATGCTCTGATTTGACCATAAGGTGTCATCTCATTGTATTTTTCCCTGAGCTGGTACCTGTACTGAGCTTTCAGGCTCTGGGATGGTGGTTTTTACTTGGAGAGGAAAGAAGCCAAAAAAATGGGCAGAGAAACAAATGCACCTGTCAACTCCTCCCAAAGCCGCCCGCAGCCAGAAGCATTCATCTGGGAGTACGAGGCAGGCCTTTCACTGTGACGCTCTGGTTAAAACAGGGGAGATGCTCTGGCAGACACTAAGCTTCATAAACACACAGTCCAGTGTGAATAAGACTCAGCTGTGCAGCCGTAACGGCGCTCCTGCTGCACCCATTTCACTTTATTTGGCCTGAAACGTCTGAGATCAGCAGTAACGTGAGATCTTCGTATGAAGTGACGTGAACGTGTGTGCGCTGTGGAGTCTCTTAATGGAAAAGTGTGTTTTGGCTGCCAACAGGTGCCTGGAATATGTTTTTGACTAATTGCAGCAGAGCTTTGTGTTTCACTCCACGTGGAGATGATAGGAAAAGATGTCAATTTGGATACTGTGGGAACGTTCGCCGTGAGGAGAAATGCTTTTTCCACCTGCAAGTCCTCGAGATAAGAAGTACAACTCATATAAGTGAGTATATATCAGCGCTATGCATTGGCAGGGTTGGAGGTTATGATTCAGTGCTTTAATACTTTGTGATATATTACACCACTGTGGACGATAAATTATTATTTTTTAATCTATTGAATGAAAACTGTCAGTAGTGAGATGTTACACTACTTGTTTACAGTGGAGTGGAAGAGTCTAATGGCCAAAGATGTTTACGACACTGCCATCTAGTGGTCAGGGGTTAATTGACCAATTTAGTCTGGTCCAATGGCCCAGCCATGTTTCATGTTCAATGCTCTTACAGATGGAAGGAGGTTTTGGCTTACAGTCTCACGATACATGGCCCCGTTCATTCTTCCCTTAACACGGATCAGTTGTGCTGTCCTCTTTGCAGACAAACAGTCCCAAAGCATGATGGGACTGCTTAACAGTAGGTATGGTGTTCTTGGGATGCAACTCAGCATTCTTTTTCCTTCAAACATGGCGAGTGGACTTTAGTACCAAAAAGCTCTATTTTGGTCTCATCTGACCACATGACCTTCTCCCATGCCTCCTTTGGTCATTGGTGAACTTGAAATGGGCCTGGACATGTGCTGGCATGAGCAGGGGGACCTTGAATGCCCTGCATGATTTTGAACCATGATGGCATAGTGTGTTACTAATGGTTCTCTTTGAGACTGTGGTCCCAGCTCATTGATCAAGTCCTCCTGTATAGTTTGGGGCTGACTCCTGATTGGTAGAAACATGCATCATATGTCAAGTAAACATGTTTTATGTTTTATTAACTGTATAAAGTTTAAAAGACTGTCTTTACAGTATAGACAACAAACTATAGACAACATAATAATCAGTATTAGTATAGTGTGAGTGTGTGTATTTGTATAGTCGAAAACATTGTGACCACCCCGTGACAGGGTTTACTGCATGTATAAATAAGTCCGTGCCCGTCAGTTGTAGCATGATAATAGGGCGCCGAGTGAAACCTGGTGGTGGCAGCATCACAGAAACCACTAACTTTGTGGGATGTTCTAGAGCTGCCATAGTGAAAGTGAACTGAGTATGGAGTGCCTCCCATTGGCATTAACCGTGATGCCCCCATTGATGCCAGAGGAGAACGAGGACTCTGTTGGGTGGTACAGAGCAATTAACACACCTTAGTCGACCTGTTAACCTCTATAACGAACACAGGAGCTATATACATGGATTCATTGGAGCATAGCTTATAGCCAGTACAGGTAATCACACCTCTGTTTTTTGCCATAAAAAATTCTCTCCCTCTCAGCTTTTTCTGCTTTCCTCCACTCTGTTCTTCTCACTCTCGCTCCTCCAGGCTGGCCAGGGCTGAGTAGTCATTTTGGTGGCTGATGGGACTTCATTCAGAAAGAGCAGCGATCTCACTGGGCTGTGTAATTGTAATGGAAATGGGTCAATCAAGGACCAGTGTGGCCACCCCTCTCAGCAAGCCCAGAGTACAGCAATGCTGAGAGAGAGAGAGAGAGAGAGAGAGAGAGAGAGAGATGAAAATAAGGGGGTCCCTGCATCTTCAGCTCCTCGGGGGTTATAATCAGCTTGTAATAAATGTTCTAAACTTGGGCGAGCCACCTTTCTGATTACAGAGTAGGCTGTGTTTTGACCTCAAGCTCTCTCCCAAACAGCTGTAGCATAACAAAGACATGTAATTAGCATAATTTGACAATTAGCCTGCCATCCTTTCCCAGTTTTTAATTACCCCCTTTTTATTACCGCTGCATCAAGGACCTTTCCTGGAGCAACTGGAGGCTTTTTTAAGCTGCATTGTTTTGGTGGTGTGCAGGTTTGGCAAGCAGCGATCAGCTGTCCACAAGCCTGCATGCAGTAGCAGAACCGTAACTGGGTTCTAGAAAAGCTCTATTTGTTTAGGCCGAGTTTGCACTTTTACTTACTGTTTCTGAATGTGTCAGTTGAATATGGTCACAGCAGTCAAATGTCATACCTTACAAGTGAATTTGGGATCTTGGGAGTTGGTTTAATGCTCAAGTTTTGTGCTCTTTTGGCCATTTTTGCTTAAGATTTTGTCTTTATACACCAGTGTTTGGTGTCTTTTCATTCAGCACGGCATCATCTACAAAAGCTGACAATTACTTTTCAATTTAACTTACTGTATCAGAATAATGATACAAGATGTAAAATGTTAACCCAGACTGTAAATGTGAACATATGATGGTAATAATTGAGGTAAATGAAGCTGATATACAACTACTTATAACAAAAAGCAGTAGTGAGGTTCCTTTTTTGTCCACTAGGGGCAGTGTTGGCTTCTGCTGCATTGTGTGGCTTCCTCAGTAGGCACATCGCCCCTCACTGTTTTCACAGACGTGTAAATCTGATTTTAAATCATATCTCTGATTTTACGTGGTCTACTAACATAAAACTACAACTGGCATAGAGTTTAAAGAGCGAACTTTGGATGCAGTGCTTATCATGACTTTGATGTTATGCTGTGAAGTGGCATGATCTGTGACTCCTGAGGGTTAAAGGAATGAATGTTATAATAGTGAGCATGGACTGGGAGTATGGGACAAAGGCCTGGGTATATATTTTAGTAATCTGATGTCTCTAAAAGCAAAAAATGAGTTGAATGTTTCATTTTGTGATTATACAAATACTATATGTCCAAAGGTTTGTGGACACTGCTTCTAATGACTGCATTCAGCTACTTTATGTTGACAGATGTACAAACGTACAAAAGCTTGTCTAGTCCCTGTAGAGACGTCCTTCCAATAAAATTCTACCAAACATGAACCTATTGGCACCATGTCTAGTGCCAGGCGTGGGTTAGAGGGCACAGCATTGAGCTGTGGAGGAGTGGAACTATGTTGGGGCTCCAACTTCACAGCCATGCTCCAGAATCTAGTAGAAAGCCTAGAAAGAGGCAAAAAGTAGGATAAACTCTTGATTTTAGAAGAGCAGGTGTCCCTAAATGTTTGTCCATACGCTCCATCATTATCCGCATAAAGGTCAAAGTAAAAGACCAAACACGCCTTCCACACAAATGAATAAAAACCTATTTATTTTATTCCAGAGTTCACGTCTTAACTACTGACAGCTTCCTGACTTCAAAACAGCAAATTAAAACCTCTTGTGCTGCTTTTCTGAGGCATTTCTGCCTGGGTTGCTTTGCCGGTGCAATTACGCTGCAGTCTTTGCGATTGAGCCATGGCGAGCTTAGAAATGACAAGTTAAACTAGTAATTGCATGCACTATAGATATATGTGCTACAAGTCTTGATAGCAAAGTCCATTTAATCTGCTGTCAAATAAAGAAAGTGTCCATTAGCGACGTGTTGCCTGGCCGAGGCTCCCATTAGTGGCCAGTGCATGGGAACGCATTCGGGGTTGTGCGAGAGGTCAGCCGTCACATAGTGCTTCAGTCTGTTTTGATTACGTGACGCGTTCTTGACTGTGAGAGAGTCACTGGTGGCAAACCTGTGATGCCATTAACAGCACTTTGTCTGGACTTATCTTCTAGTCTTGCAAAATTAGCCCATGAACTCAGGCCAGGCCTTTTGCGCAGCCACCTCGGCCGCCGTTTGGTTCAGAAGGACTCAAAGGAGTGAGTTATTATTAAACCAATGACATGGCAAGGTTAAAAAGTAAGTGATTGAATCTAAATAAATCTAAATGAGATCAGCGTACATCGTATAGTGTGCAGTAGAGCTGTACTCCAATTACAGTGTAGATTTTTTTAGGATTTTGCATTAAAAAAAAGGATTTATTAGTATTTTCATAGCTAGGGTTGAGCCAAATACTCGTTTCAGACGAGTATCCAGTACGGATAAAGTATTTGTGACGAGTATGATCATTAAACAAGTAAAACTCGTCAATATCCGTGCTCATGCTGAAGGAAAATCCACATTGGGTAACAGACTGTCTTCAGGATCAGTCACACAGAGCGCCCGCCCCTCCCTACATAGACAGGTCTCTGTCAGAGCTGTTCCGCACTCTTACTCCCTCTCATACAGTCATTCAGTCACACACAGACACACACACACGCCTTAATCAATATGGTTTAACTTTGTGTGGGTGGAAAAAGTGACAAAAACGTTAGGTATTAAAAATAAATAAGTAACTGAAAAAAGAAAATCACTTTGATCATAAAATAAAAAAATAAATAAAAGGACGTTGTGTTGAGTATGGAACTCTTGTTCATGCATACTTAGTAGGTCATAATTTCCTACTGCATGAGTTGTATTCATTCCTGCACTTAAAATATTCATGTTCTTTCTTTTGTGACCAAAAACATTGATTTGAATCTCAAAAGCTTTCAAATAAACAACACATATAGCAACTTCTGATCAATTCATATACATTTCAGACTTAAAATAATGTACCGATTTAAGCCCCACCCACTTCCGGTTAAACCACGCCCGATTCTTGTTTAGGCCCCGCCCACTCCAAGTACAGATACATATAATTTAGATGGTTGAACAGATACAGATACAGATAGTGGTGTACTCGCTCATCCCTATTCATAACCATTTTTTGTAGTTTAATTACTGAGGATGATGTACCTTTTTAAATGCATAATGATAGTAGCTACCAGTCAATATTTGTATGGTTTCTTATATACGCAGTGCAAGAACCTGGTGATGTGTGCCACTTTTCTGGGTTTAGTATTCAATACACTTGATTTTTCTGCCCTTGATCGTTGTTATTCGTAAAGGAACTGACAATACATCACCTGAACACCACACACTTTATGAATAACACACCTTTACCAAAGCCTCCGAGTCTCCAAACTTCTTACGAACTACAATACCAGTCAAAATATATATATATAAATATATATGTCTGTGCGCTCACACTAACTCACTCTTCTCCTAATGAGTGTAATGGCCGAGACCTGTGCTTGACCATAGAGATGGCTGTGTTGTGCGTCTCTGTTCCTCTCTTGGCTTCGGTGCAAATCAGTGCTATCCAGCAGGGTGCTGATAATTATTGTCACCCAGCCCAGTTTTATCACAAGCCGCTCTCTGGCCGTTTAACCTTGCTGTTTATTTTGGCTCTGCCACTAAACTACTTCACAAGGACACATGAACAGCCGTACATGTCCATAAACACGTGTCCCTACTCACTTTATCATATGAGTCGTCTCCTTTCTGATGCTTTGTGATGCTTTTGCATCAACACAAAAGTATAACTGAGCTAATGAGAGGTCTGGTAAGCTTTGTTAGGCCATTTCTCTAAAGTCTGTGCTGATTGGCTCTAGTCTGCATGTTTGGTGGACAGTTGGTGAGAGAGTGAGTGTGTCAGGGGCTTAGACTGTGATTTTTTGGCCTCTGAATTGGGTTTCAGAGTCTATCAAGCATCCCATTCTGAGTGTAATCCACTCAATCTGAACATGTCCCATCAATAGCCAATGAAAACTGAGCATGAAAACAGGAAGTCGGTAAAGAGTATTGTAGAAATATAGCTAATGTTAGCTAAACTGCTTTGTTACTTTTTTTCATATTTTAATTTTAAGTTCCACCTTAAATGGTGCAGCAGCTACATTCTGGCAGTAGTACATGCCCAGTACTGCAGCACCGTTTAAGGTGGAATGGAAATTCCTGTGAGAAGCCTCGTATGTAGGGTAGCCTCCATCACCATCTTTCGCTGAAGGCTCTACAGACCATGCTGACTCCATCTTCCCACCCATGACCTCCACCTGATTTTTTTTTTTTTTTTTTTGACAAATGGTGGTGCAAACATTGACACCCGTGAGCATCCTTATGTGTTTTTTAAATAAAACTTAAAGGGAAAAGGTGATACTTTTTATAATCTGTTCCACTTTAAAGGTTGTGTAGTGTACTCAAAGCATAACCTCTGTTTTGTCTTAAGGGTCAACAATCATCCAAAACCATGTTTCACAGCTAAGAACTTATGATAGTTTCTTGAGCTGTTATTTAGAGCTCTGCATTGTCTTTATCAATAATAATAATAATAATTTAAAAACATCTATTTTAGTAAAGAAAACAACTATGACAGGTGAAAACCCAGATTTCCACCAAGATGTTTCTTCAAATTTAGCTTTTAAAATGAAAAGAAGCTGCTTTATTTTCGGTGTTAATTTCTGTTAAGGTGGGTCATTTTTGCCCCCCTTAGGACAAAGGGAGACTTCATAAGGTTTAACAAGAGATGAAAAAATTTGACCTGTTAACTTTTTGGAGAATTTCATGTTGTTGTTGGGAAGATGAATACAAAAATAATCCATGTTTACAGGTCTATGACTGAGCAAATGATAAGAGAAATGATTTAGTAAACAAATAAACAGGGTTGTGCACATAAAATCCACTTAAAATTCTGGTAATGCTGACTAACAGAGCACGGATGGAACATTCTGTATCCTTCCCCTCCATTTGCTATTGATTTGAGTCAGGCAGTGTAACTAAAAACAGGACATGCTGTGTACATGACAGACTTGCCGTGATGCACGTTCTTCTGCATCATCCGTAAACATGCCTGACTGCTTTTGGACAGCTGAGTGCATCTCCCCGGCATTATAGCTTGATTTCTTGCATATCCCTTTTCACTAACCCCATGGAGTTCTTGCATGTTTTCCGAAGTTAAAAGTGCATTTCAGAGAAGTGTTTGGCATCACAGAAGCATTTTTTTTTCCACAGGCTCTCCATCAACATCTGGGTCTGTGTGTGCACAGGCGTAGATTTGCTTTGAGGGATTTATAGACACAACCTCTTTACATTTACTGGAAGCTGATGGTAACGTTGAGCATCATAAATATGCCAGCAACATTCAGAGAATGCAGAACCGTGAAACGTGATTCCTCACACCATCTCTGGACGAGATAAAGAAAACATTTGTGTGGTAGATCGATTAATCGTTGTCTGAAATGTCACATTTACAGGCACATGTGCAGGCAGCCTTATCAGTATATCTGCTGTGAATGAACAATGTTAAGCCTGGTTCATAATACAATGTTGTAATTCTAATCCCATACATCATTTTTAACTGATTTTTCTGTCCTTTATCGTTATTAGTCGTAAAAAAGGCCCCACACTACGGCATCTGAACACCACACACTTTAAGAGTAACGCACCTGACCAACGGCTCAGCTTCATAACCTTATAGAAGATTCTCGCACGTAAACAAACATGGCGGATGACAGTGAAACCATTTCAGTGCTAGCTGAGAGCTTTCAGGATGTGACTGAAACTATAACAGCTCACATTATAAAGACACTCATGCAGCTACACAAGTTCACCTCACTCACCGTTTAACCACCTTTAACTTTAACACGCTGACGGCTTCAGTTCAGCTTAGGTCTCATTGGTTGATGGTATTTCAGGCGTGACGTCAACATCACATCACGAGAGATTTAGCTCCACCCCCAACTAAAGGACTAAATACTGAACATTCAATAATTATGTTTCTCAATGGGGTGCAGCCCTGACTGCACTGGGAGAAGATCAGAGGGGTAAAGACTGGATTATAGTCCCCACACTGCAGGGAAGATAATCGGTTATGATCACCCTGAAATTGGGAGAATTTTTACGAATATCATGAGGAGCAAACTGACCCAATTTTACCGTAGTGTGAACCAGGCTTTAGAGCTCCCCCTAGTGTCAGCTTCACCATTCTACAGGCAACATTTATTTTGTTTTTCATATTCATATTTTCTCAGATGCAAAATAAATAAAAGACCGTAAACTTCGGCATCAGCCACTGAAAAAACATATCAGTCAGTCTCTACAGCTTTAGTCTCATCTGAAGCCAGAACATCTCTGGTTGAGTCATAACCATAAATCACTGTTAGAAGAACAAGGTGGGAGTGACATCTAACAGCTTTCTTCTTTGTCTACCATACAGGTTCCACCGTGGAGACTACCACATTGACGTCTGCATCAACGACTACCTGGACGTCTACTGTCCGCATTACGAGGACTCGGTCCCTGAGGAAAGGACCGAACGCTACGTCCTCTACATGGTGAACTACGATGGCTACAGCACCTGCGACGACACGGCCAAGGGCTTCAAGCGCTGGGAGTGCAACAGGCCGCACTCCCCCAACGGGCCTCTCAAGTTCTCCGAAAAGTTCCAGCTCTTCACACCCTTTTCGCTGGGTTTCGAGTTCCGACCAGGCCGAGAGTACTATTACATATGTGAGTAAATCAGCTTCTCACTCTGTTAGCGACCTCAGAGTCTGGATGAGTTATCAGGAAGGTCTTTATGTCCTTTGCTATTTTAGTTGCTGCAGGTTAAAATGACTTAGGAACAATTAATAAGTTACATTTAAGCCTGCAATTACCTGGAACACAATGAAACATCAGGAACAGACTGGTGCAGACTAGTTAATCACATTTTTAGAAGCTGAGATGTCCCATTGCACAACTGTGGGGAGCTTAATAATTAGTTCGGTAGCTGGAAATACCTTGCAGGGGTGGGAGGTAGCTCATTATTTGTTCAGCTTCATACACTCAAAGAACATTTTACTCATTTCTGACTTTCAAACTGTATTTGAGGCCATTGGAGAAGAAACTTAGCAGCTAACTAGGTTTGGGACATATCTTTCCTGTCATAGTCCTATGACTTTCAGTTTTACTTTCACTTTCTTATTTCATTGTTGGGAAGGTTAGGCTTCCTCTTATTCAAACACACAGTAACTGGTAACATGTGTTTCTATTTAAATGTCTTGTTCAGATTTAGCTGTCAGTGAAGAGCGCTTCTCAGTGAAGAAGTAATGGCGCAACATAAATGCTAACAAGCTAGCTCGCTAACCTCTATTACTCTACAAACAGTACAAAAAATATTAGCCTAAATTTTTCCATAAATGATTAATTTAATCAGACACTACAGAAAATGCACAGCTGAGGTGTTGAAAAAAATATTTTTATTATTATTTATATTTTTTTTTACCTGTGAAAGCCTGTGAAAGTGCAAAAAATAGAAATATTAATTAATAAAATGTCATATAATAGTCTTAAAAAAAACATGTTTAAAAGGAAAAAAATATATAGAAAAATTATATTACACCCATTATCACAGTCATACCAGAATATTATGAACACCTATGCAATAGTGGGATTAAACACATTTGTTTGCTCAGTGGTGATCCCTGACACCTTCATTGTTAAGCCTGTGTTCATTATAAAGTGGTTAACTGGTTCATTGTGGAGATTTCTCTATACCACTCATTGCTCTCTGGCATCAGTGACCCATAGAGCTCCATGTATGAGTACTCAATTTAAAGCGAACCCGTTCACTTAGCTGGGCTGGCCATAATATTCCGATATGACTGTTTACACCATTCATTAGGTACAAATAGCTTGGATCTCCACTCATTGTTCATTTTAGCTCCACTGACCACATTAGGACCCCCAGAGGGCCACCACAGGACTGGTATTATTTGGGTGGTAGATCATTTTCAGTGACACTGATGTGGTGGTGGTGTGTTAGAGTGTGGTGCGCATGTACCAGTGGATCAGACACCTTGGGTATCATCATCCACTGAGATATTTCCCTGTAGATGTCATCATGTCAGACATCCCTTAAAAAATGAAGGGACGATGCTGAAGTTGCAGTTACTCAGTATTTTCTTGACCTGGGTGTGGGATACTTTTACAGCTACTTGGGCCATTTCAAGGCTGGATCCAGGTGCTGTTTTATGTTTCTTATTGGCTTAATTCTGAGCTCGGCCCTGGGTGAAAAGCTAAGAAATGGCGATGTGTTCCAACAATGAGTCATCCCTGTGCCAGTGATCATGACCCATTTGGGTGAAAATAGTCAGCCTTGCAAGTAATAGAGTTCCTGCTGCAATTAGGGAAAGTAATAACTGTTCCAACAAATCCTTATTCATTACGCTGTACTTTCCAGGGCTGCGCAGTAAACAAAAGTCTATATTAGTTTGATACAGTTGCCTGGGTCAGGTGAGCAAACCTGTAAATCCAGCTTTATAAGGAAACTACAGGGAGACTCTTAAACGGATGCGAGTCAATACTTGGCAAGAAGAAAATGAGATTTGAGCTGCTGGCTGAAGGACACCTGTCCACAAGGTGAGGCGGGAATAAAGCTGAACCTCATTAGTTTCCCCCCCATAAGACATATCTATTCTGCTTTTAGGGTCCTGCTATTGCTCCCACATCCCGAAGCTTCATTGCACTCTGAATGATTATTATGTGCTTGACTAGCCAGAGCTGCTGAGGACATGAAAACCATCAGGCATATCATTCTTCTGACGAGCCATAACTCTACTAGCCCAGACTAAACATCTGTGAAAGACGTTTGCCCTCTGATTGATTAAACTGTCTGTTTCTATGGCTGCTCCTTTCGTCTGAGGTTGCAAGATAGTAGGGGAGACTAGTCCTATTCCTCCCATCAGAAACATTCTAGAGTGATGACATGCATGCACCAGGTGGCGCACAATATGTCCAAAAGTTAGTGGACGCCCCTTTTAATGAATGTTATAAGTTGACACCCAGCCCTCCATCCAATACTTTTGGGATGAGTTGATGGAGTTGGGGATGAGATGAGGCGGCTGATCATACAACATCCTGACCTGACTAACGCTCTTCTGGCTGAAAACAATTAAATCCTCACAGCAATGCTCCACAGTATCTCTGGACAGTCAAGATGATGAAGAGATAAACTCTTTTTTAACATAATTAAATGAGCATGCCAATTCCCTCTAGTATATTTTACAAAATCCAGTACCAGAATTATTTTTATACAGTTATAGTTACAGACTCTCGACCACCACTACTCTAATTGTATTTGTGTAATAGACAGAAGAATGTTATTATCCATCCATCATCGGATCTGCTTAAATACCTTCATTGGGTGAAAGGCAGGGCATTATCTTAGCTAAACTCAGGACAGGGTGCCAATCCATCACTGCAAACACACTCACATCAGAACATTGTTGAGTAACCACTGTGAGAGGAAACTGGAGACTCCGGAGGAAACTTCCACGAAAACCTGAACCCAAGACCTCAGTGCTGAGGAGAATATGTGCTAAGCAGCAAGTTCACAATACTGCCATTATTATTATTATTATTATTATTATATAAAGTTATTATTAATTATTTTATTATTAAAATAATAATTAATTATATTATTAATATATTATTACTATTTTTATTCATATTAATAATAATAATAATAATAATAATAATTTTTAATTCTCTACAGATATCACAATAATATTGCTATCTGATATCGTGACAGCCCTAAATGAGACCATGCTAGATAAATGCTGTTAGAAGATGTAGGAGTAGAGGATACATTATCTCATCCTCATAAACCTTTCAGCCACTAGTTGTTTTATAAAATGTCCTGATATGAGATTAAAATCTTTCCCTTCAACCCATCTGTCAAGCTTCAGGCTCGATCATAATAACACCTGTCAGATTCTATTTCAGTTACTTCTCATATTAGATGGAGGTTCACAATACTGCCATTGTCATCATCTTCATTGTCTTGTCATTTCATAATCTGATTATTCAGGTAATTGATTACTCTTTTATGCATAATGACCATCTCAGCAATTTGATTGTACACAGAAGGTCAAAGATCAAACCGAACCTGAGCATCACTCATCCTCGGTGTCTATACTCGTGCTGGCGGCTGGATCGAATGCAATATTATATAAAGCCTCAGCTGTCTTCATATTAATGAGATTATTCTGTTTTATTCACCAGTAGAAGTGAAGAGGTGGATGCTGGCTCTTATTATTGAGAGCTTTTATACAACATAGTAACCAAGAGAACAAGAAATGTGGAAATTTAGTATTTGTAATAAGATTTAATGGTAATCTGGAACACAATCAGACTGTACCTGATCAGGATTTAAGCCACATCTGGCATTTTACTGGGCCCTGACTGCCCATAATTGGACCTCTTAACAGGATACTATTGTTTAGGACCCTCTGTCTGAATATGCTGCCCAAATTGTGGTGTTTTTATACAGTAACAGCAGAAATAAATGTAAAATATTGATCGTTTTTGTGAAAAGAAGCTTTCAAATAACAAGAAAATGATTTATTTTAATAACACATGAAATGTAGGAGCTTTTACATTTTTGTCCCAGAAATAATTTCTTTCAGGCTGCACAGCATCAAAAGGACATTATGACATTATGTGATTTGACAATAGAGCACCATTCAGGAGAACAGAAACTGTGTGCTTTGTTTGGGGATTAAATATACGTAGAGGTGAAGTGGTGATTAAATAAACCTCAGTCTGTGTAAAAGAGACTGACATGTATGATTACAGTGCAGGTAGATGGGTGTTCATTTCTGATGACTAATATCAGTGGCTGTAGGAGTGGAGGCCGGTGCCCATACAGCCATCCCCACCAGTCAGAGGAAGTGTTGTATAATGTA
>BRDA01010089.1:53347-67517 GCA_036984385.1 Crenuchus spilurus
CATCCACACACAATAGGAGGCCCTCCCTCTATCTGCAGTCTCTCTTTCTCTCACTCGCTCGTAGAGTAAAGCACCAGTGAGCAGAAAACCAGAGCATGTTTCAGTGTAACACACACACGCACACACACACACACACACACACACACCTATTTACATTACACCTGTTAACCTAGAGCAGTTCAATACCCTTAGTTCTCTCTCTCTCACTCACACACACACACACACACGCACGCACACACACACACACACACACACACACAGACTCTGACTCTCATTTACATTACCTCCCCATGGTCAGACTGATGGTGGGAGTGTTATGGAGGGAGTCAGGGAGAGAAAATGATCTCCATCGTTCCACATGCTGGTATTAGACTGAGCTCTGTATGGACGACAGTCTCACTGTAGAGACGGACTCTGCATTTGTGATGTGTGCTGCTGATTAGCCTCTAGTGTGGACACCAAATCTCCAACCGGAAAACCCTTCACCATCACGGCCCACATGGACCGATGGCGCCAAAGAGCCGAGCTGTAACATTTGCTTTTGTGTCTCCTTTTCGTCAGGAGAGCAGGGTTTTGTAGGCTCGGCACACAGCGGACAGATAACCAGAGTGTTTTGACATGCTGGGGGAGCTTGTTTCTGTCTGTGTGGTGTATACGCCAAATCCCACCAGCTGCCATGTTGGAGGTGAAGAAGACAAGTAATAAACATGCATGTAAATGTATTCACGCACTGCATTTCACATTGTTATTCAAGGTAGGCCTGCAGCCCTGCGCAGCTATAGCATGTCACAGCTATCTCACGGTGTTTTGTTCTACTCATTACCGCACCTGGATTTGTTTTTCGCAGTGGAGATGAATTCCTCATGGTGATAGACTCAGGAACACTTTGGCTGTGTTTAGACTGCCCAAATATGATTTCTGGCCTTGTATCCAGATTGATTTTTGGTAGAGGTGGGTAATCCATGTCCAAAAAGTAAAATTCCAGCCCAGGATTTTGCTCCAACTTTGTGTGTCTGTGCTGCAGCATATCTGCAGCAGAACCAACAAGGCAGTTGAAACAAAATCCTGGGGTGGATTTTTACTTTTTGGACCTGGATTACCTGTTTTTTGATTGAAGTCTAGACAGCCAAAAACACAAGAAATCCAATTTTGGCAACTCTGAGATACATTTGGAGGTGGTTTGATTTGTGAGTTGTACAGATTCGTCTCAGTCTGGATGCTCTGGCCGCTCAAATCGGACTTAAAAGTGTCTTTCACGTCACTTGCAATGCGACAAAGAAGGACACATCAACTCCAGAGTGATGGAAATGCACCTCGCAACTTTTACAGATGTGTAAATATGATTTTTTGGTCTATTACCATCAAAGTAAAACTAGCCTGGTGTTTAAGGACAGCACTTTTGAATGATGTTAATGACAATGTTAAACATGAATTTGTATTTTTTAACTAGACATGTGATTTGAGGGTTTGTATGAGCGTTCTCTGTACTGCACGGTATATGCAGGTTCAGCTGTCTATAGCTGGCCATGCTGTACTAGTCAGTTCTTAAAACTACGTTATCAACACTTACATGGCATGACGTCACTCTCATCACCACTGAGAGCAAATCATGATTGTATAGCCCTAGATCATCCGCGGTTTTCCTGTACAAGGAAATTTCCCATTATGCTTTGCCTAGACGAGAATGTGTGGAACTTCCGGATTGACATTGTTGTGTTAGCATGCTAACAGGCTTTGTTGCTAAAACCACTTCAGTTTCTAAACTATTTGGCACATGGCACATATCTCTTGATAGCACAGTAAAGTTTAACATAGATATAGTAATATAATATATAAATGAAGGTGTTTACAAGTATCTGTAGTTAAATGGGAAATGCTAGCTAAATTGTTTGTGAAAATATGGTTAAAGGCAGTACAAAAAAAGTTTCACACAACTACATGATAATAGAGGGCACGTGACTGTCAAAACACTAAAATAGAGAAGAAATTAATGGCCTGTTAAATGTGTGTTCTATGTCTAGAGTGCTTTTTTGGCTAATAACATCAGCTTCTGTAAGCTAGGTTGCTAGCTACTGCTAGCTAGCTAGTGTTGTTTCTTGATTTCCTTTTAGCAAACAAGGCATGTTAGTTATCTTACCTTCTTTGTCTCTTCTTTTTAAACGATCAGTCATATCCAAGCAAAACTTCTGGATAGTCAGGGGTTGTTTTTTCATCAACAAAA
Organism: Crenuchus spilurus; assembly: GCA_036984385.1. Taxonomy (NCBI): domain Eukaryota; kingdom Metazoa; phylum Chordata; class Actinopteri; order Characiformes; family Crenuchidae; genus Crenuchus; species Crenuchus spilurus. The sequence goes on from BRDA01010089.1 coordinate 55,569, forward strand.
TGGAACAAACATGAATAGTACGTGCAGGATTTCTTAAGTTTAACGCTACTAGCCATCCTCTGGTCATCATCCTCCTGCGGCATCTTGCGCCCTTTTCTTGACTTTATGTCCATTTTCCAATGTTTAAAGCTTTCCGTAGCTGTTCCAATATAGAACATAATGCTTCTGAAAGTGAGACGGCATTGTAAACAAAGCGTCTAAACCAAAGTTTAAAGCATTTTAGAGGAACTGTTGCGACGTAATCGTGACTACCAGGTAGAATTGAGGAAAATCGTGGATATTGCAGACATGATGAAGCGTGATGACATTTATTATAATTTTGTTGTTTTCTATGTACTGGGAGATTATTGTCTGTGATAATCAGCTGTAAACTAATGCAGGGATTAGGGTAAAAAACACTGGATCATTCACTGAAGTGCATCCAAAAGTACACTTGTATGGAGCGACTCGTGTTTTATCTTCTGAAATGATTTGTAAAGACTTCCTTCCTGAATACTGATGAGTGTTCAAAGAAATACTAGTTTGCTGGTCATATTATAACACTGCCGTGATTAACTGAATGTACACCAGCATCTACATACCTACCATTTGCCCTTAATGGAGAAAATGCACAAATAGTGTGAATTGTTGCACAGTCGTGGTTTTCTAAATCAAGTTAAGATTACAAAATGTACAGAAGGTGAAGTCTTTTTCCCAACATAAATCAGGATCAGAGCCCGACCTTTTTCTTCTGGCGTGGTAATCATCTGCATTCCTCCTAAACTCAGCTTTCAGACGCTATGATTGGATCCTTCAGTCAAGCAGCAGGGGCCTCATCCTGGTGATAAGCCGAAACACCATTAGTGGCAGCGAACCACAAATGACAGCATGATATCCCACTTTTTGCCTGCAGGCGCCCCGAGAACACGCCCTTTAGATTCCACAGGAAAGGGGCAATTTCCTGAGCGAGACCACAAACTACGCCCGTATGAACGAGCGACTGCTTGTGCGATGGTGTGGTCTTGTGTTGTGAGATTGAGAGGAGCCAGTTCACACTCACTTTCAGGTGCTGTCGTGATTTGATCACACAAAAAACACATTTGACATTGGACAGATCACTCAAACGAGCTGAACATCCATTTATATCACTTTTCTATATTTAAAACAGACATCAGAGAATCACCAGAACCACCGCCAACGGTCCGCACCAGAACTCTCAGCACACATTAGACAGAGAAGTGAGGAGACACAGAGCCAGTTTATGAAAATGTAGATGATTAGGAGCGGGCAGTCATCAGGGTTACAGCCTCTACTCTTTTAGAGGACATAACCAGGGGGCTTCTTCTGAGCTCAGATACACAGAAATTAGGAATAGCGCCTCCTCTTGGTCATCAGCACCACTTCCAGCAGACACACAAGCTTTTACTTGGAAGTCTCCCATCCAAGTACTAACCAGATCCAGCCCTGCTTAGCATAAGTGCCAGAACTATGGCTGATTGCCATGTTGCAGCAAGTATTGAAACTTTTCAGTACCCAAATTAGGCAAGAAATGCAGTTTGACGCTGTATTCTGCTAGTTCTGTATGAATTACAGTTCATTGCCCATTGACTTTTATTTTAAACTAAGTAAAAAAAGTATTGGGACACTCACTCATTCATTGTTTCTTCTAAAATCAGGCTATTGAGGGTTTATCCTGCTTTCGCTGGAGTAACTTTGTACAGTATGCACAGAAGTCTTTCTACTAGATTTTGGAGCATTGCTGTGAGGATTTGGTTGCATTTAACCACAAGAGCATTAGTGAGGTCAGGATGATGAATTTTAGACCAACTCATCACAAAAGTACTGAATGGAACACAGTTCCACAATGCTGAATTGAACTGAACTCAGCTATGCTGAACTGAATTGATGGGAATTGAACTCAGCTATGCTGAACTTAATTAACTAGCATTGAACTCAGCTAAGCTGAACTGAATTGAAGGGAATTGAACTCAGCTATGCTTAACTGAATTGAAGGGAATTGAACTCAGCTTTGCTGAACTGAATTGAAGGGAATTGAACTTAGCTAAGCTGAACTGAATTGAAGGGAATTGAACTCAGCTATGCTTAACTGAATTGAAGGGAATTGAACTCAGCTATGCTGAACTGAATTGATGGGAATTGAAGTCAGCTTTGCTCAACTGAATCGATGGGAATTGAACTCAGCTTTGCTGAACTGAATTGAAGGGAATTTAACTCAGCTTTGCTGAACTGAATTGATGGGAATTGAACTCAGCTATGCTGAACTGAATTGATGGGAATTGAACTCAGCTAAGCTGAACTGAATTGATGGGAATTGAACTCAGCTAAGCTGAACTGAATTGATGGGAATTGAACTCAGCTATGCTGAACTGATTTGACTAGCATTGACCTCAGCTAAGCTGAACTGAATTGATGGGAACTGAACTCAGCTAAGCTGAACTGAATTGAAGGGAATTGAGCTCAGCTATGCTGAAGTGATTTGACTAGCATTGACCTCAGCTATGCTGAACTGAATTGATGGGAATTGATCTCAGCTAAGCTGAACTGAATTGATGGGAATTGAACTCAGCTATGCTGAACTGAATTGAAGGGAATTGAACTCAGCTATGCTGAACTGAATTGATGGGAATTGAACTCAGCTAAGCTGAACTGAATTGAAGGGAATTTAACTCAGCTATGCTGAACTGAATTGAAGGGAATTGAACTCAGCTATGCTGAAGTGATTTGACTAGCATTGACCTCAGCTATGCTGAACTGAATTGATGGGAATTGAACTCAGCTAAGCTGAACTGAATTGATGGGAATTGAACTCAGCTATGCTGAACTGAATTGAAGGGAATTGAACTCAGCTAAGCTGAACTGATTTGACTAGCATTGACCTCAGCTATGCTGAACTGAATTGATGGGAATTGAACTCAGCTATGCTGAACTGAATTGAAGGGAATTGAACTCAGCTAAGCTGAACTGAATTGAAGGGAATTGAACTCAGCTAAGCTGAACTGAATTGATGGGAATTGAACTCAGCTAAGCTGAACTGAATTGAAGAGAATTGAACTCAGCTATGCTGAACTGATTTGACTAGCATTGACCTCAGCTAAGCTGAACTGAATTGATGGGAATTGAACTCAGCTATGCTGAACTGAATTGAAGAGAATTGAACTCAGCTATGCTGAACTGATTTGACTAGCATTGACCTCAGCTATGCTGAACTGAATTGATGGGAATTGAACTCAGCTATGCTGAACTGAATTGAAGGGAATTGAACTCAGCTAAGCTGAACTGAATTGAAGGGAATTGAACTCAGCTAAGCTGAACTGAATTGAAGGGAATTGAACTCAGCTATGCTGAACTGATTTGACTAGCATTGACCTCAGCTAAGCTGAACTGAATTGATGGGAAATGAACTCAGCTATGCTGAACTGAATTGATGGGAATTGAACTCAGCTAAGCTGAACTGAATTGATGGGAATTGAACTCAGCTATGCTGAACTGAATCGATGGGAATTGAACTCATCTTTGAATAACAGAAACTGAGCTCAGCTAAGCTGAATCAACTTGAACCGAACTCAGCTGCATAAGTACTGAAATGAAAAGAATTGAATAAAAGTGAATTCAACTGAATTGGACCTGATTTAATTTAGACTTAACATATAAACCTGACCGGATCTGTGTGTCTTTCTTTCTTTTCCAGCATCCATGGTTACAGAAACGGGCAGAAAAGGCTGTCTTAAGCTGAAGGTCTTTGTCAGACCAGCAAGTAAGTACCACTGATATGACATTACAGTGAGCATGTCTTCTCTCACCGAATGCATTTGATGGCAGAAGCTTACTTTTGATACCTTCACACCTTACTGGCTCCTTGTATTATATTTAATGTCATTCCTTTGTAATTATGTACATAATTGGCAGTGGTGTGCATCTCTATGTTTGGCTATGAGCTTTTCTGTGATTGGTTGGGTTGATCGGGGCACCTTGGGGTCACTAACATGTCCAGCTTACATCTTCCTTTTGATTTCTCCTGTTTTTATAGACAGCTGTGTGAAAATCATAGGCGTTCACGATCGAGTTTTTGACGTTAACGACAAAGTAGACAATTCATTAGAACCAAGAGGTTAGTATGGCTTGAATTCTTTTCGTTTCGACTGCTGAATGGTTTTGTCTTTGTGTCTCTGCTAACACACACCATGATTTGTTTTGCATCTGACGGCCAGATCTCTCTGCTCCATCACTCTAGCATGCTCTTTGTGTCAGCCTTGCCACAATTTGCATGCATTAGGGGCTGCTCATTTACAACTCATGTTGAACAACATTTTCCTGCCTGGTAATAAATAATAAAGCATATAAATAACATGGACAGTTCATGACCCCCACCTTATTATGCTTACACAAGAAATAAGGGATAATGGCCACCGAGTTGTCCAAATACACAAACTTAATTTATGAGGAAGAGGCGAAGTATTCTACGACATAGTGGAGTTTCCTCCTCAAAGTCCATTGATTTGGAAAAATGAAACCTCAAAGGTTGATATCCCACTTATACCCTGTTTACCACATTTGAACATTTGTGTTTGTTGAGGTTGTTTACGAACTAATATCTCCTATTCTAGTGATTAATGTTGTTTATTGAGATTGTTTATGGACTAATATATCCAAGTTAATACTGTTTATTGAGGATATCTCCAAAATAGTTTATATCTCCAAAATAGTTTATATGCCTTATGATACCTTGAGAAAATATTTTTTTTCTTCTGAAATAGAAGTGTGTTGTCTTGGACAATTCTGGGTGATTCCAAGCCCCTAAAACATTCTGGTGCAACCAATTACCTTCAAAAGTCATATGCTTAGTGAAATGAAAGTCCACCTGTGTGCAATTTAAGTGTCACATGATCTGTCTGCATATACACACCTTTTCTGAAAGGCCCCAGAGGCCGCAACAATATTAAGCAAGAGGCACCACTAACCAAACACCACCAAGACCAAAGAGATATCCAAGACAAAGTTGTTGAGAAGTACAAGTCAGGTATGGGTTATAAAAAATATCCAAATTTTTGATGATCCCCCAGAGCACCATTAAATTCATTATCATCAAATGGAAAGAATATGGTACCACAACAAACCTGCCAAGAGAGGGCCATCCACCAAAACTCTCAGACCAGGCAAGGAGGGCATTAATCAGAGAGGTAGCACAGAGACCAAAGGTAACCCTGAAGGAGCTGCAGAGTTCCCAAGCAGAGACTCGAGTATCTGTCCATATGACCACAATAAGCCATACACTCCATAGAGCTGGACTTTATGGAAGATTGATCAGAAAAAAAGTCTTTACCGACAGACAAAAATATGAAGTCTCGTTTTGTGTGTTCTAGAAGAACTGATGATGCCCACGTTGCCCACTATTGTGCTCAAAAACACACTCACTGGCCACTTCATTAGCTTCACTGTTGTATCTACACTCATTTTAGCTCCACTGACCATACAGGTGCACTTTGTACAGACTGTACTCCAGCTGTTGCGCTATATACTTCCTGTGATTCAGGACCTCCACAGAGCTGGTGGATCATTCTCAGTGACACTGATGTGGTGGTGGTGTGTTAAGGGAAATTTTAAACACTGTATCCTCACTGTAACGGGCCCGGTCCAGCTTGTAGATGTAAAGTAAGAGACTGTAGCTCAGCACAGTTTGTGTTGGTCCTCTTGTCCTGATGACGCTGACTGGTTGATGCACTATTTTCACTCCAGCAGCTCTGCTGTGTCTGATACACTTACTACACACCCTTACACACCACCACCACATCAGTGTCACTGAGAATGATCCACCAGCTCTGTGTTGGTTGAAAAACAGATGGACAGACAGTCCAGACTACAGTCTGTACACAGTGCACCTGTATGCTCAGTATGTGTAGATACGGGTATTTGCATGTCTGGCATGTTCATATGTGCCAAATCAAAGCATTTATCTCTGCATCCCGTTTGTGTGAATACAGACATGGAGCATCATCATGTGCATGGATGTGCTGTACTTTATCTCCTTATTTGCACTGGATCAACAGGTGTTGTAGCTCAGATAGCAAGAAGCAGGAACAAATGGTAATGATGTACAGTACAGTTATTAGCAGTGCACATTGATTGATGACAGCTGCGTAAGAGAATTTTTTTTTTAACACACTCGTCCCTAAACTGCAGGCACGTCCCTCTCATATCTGGCAGTGTGTGTGTCAGCATGGAGGCATTGATTTATTAGTCCAGATACCCATGGAGCGTCTGGAGGAGCTTGCTGCATGCCTGCCTGCCTGCCTGATACTTTCCCCAGTGAAGCAGCCAGTGCTTCTCCATCCACCCGAGCATATTTATCTGTCTCTTCATGCTTCACACCTGTCGATTCCTCCTGCTGACATCCCTCGTGGTGCACGGCTCTTGTAAGATGTTCTGCTTTCCAAAAGCAGTACGGCGAGCTTTGATGATAATAATAGCAGTCTGTTGTTCGGCAGACCCCCTGAGCTCCACAGCACAACGCTCAGCGTATAATGAGCAGCTTTAATAACAGGACTAATACAAAAAGTCTTGTTGCAACTTTACAAGTGATTCATAAACTACAACCCTTTAAACCCTCTGATTACATCTTTGGTCACCAGGCGGAAATGAGATGGTGAAGGTTTCACAGCAGCTTTATGTGCTGGAAACATACAGAAAGCTAAACTTCACTAGTGTTGCTGTCTGGTTAAGGTTAGTCTGGTTATGGTTAGATTTAGGATCAAAGTTAGGGTTAATCTGGTTAACATTAACATTTTCAGATCAACAGAACTTCCCCCCTCCTTCTTGTGAGCCATTAGAGGGCCTTAAGGTTAGTCTGGACAGGGTTAGGTTTAGTCTGTTTAAGGGTAGGATTAGGGTTAGACTGGTTAAAGTTAGTAGTCTTGTTGGGCTTGGTTCAGTTTCAGGGTAGGGTTAGGTCTAGCTAGCATACAGTGGTTAAGGTAAAGCTTGTGGTTAGGGTTAAGGGTAGGGTTAGACTGGTTAAGGTTATGAGTAGTTTTAGGGTTAAGATTAGGATTTGGATTGGGGTTAAATTTAAGGTTAGGATACAGTGGTTAAGGTAAAGCTTATGTTTAGGGTTAAGGGTAGGGCTAGTCTGGTTAAGGTTATGAGTAGTTTTAGGGTTAAGATTAGGATTTGGATTAGGGTTAAATTTAAGGTTATTGTTAGGATACACCAGTTAAGGTAAAGCTCGTGTTTAGGGTTAAGGGTAGAGTTAGTCTGGTTAACATTAGTCTGGTTAATGTTATGAGTAGTTTTAGGGTTAAGATTAGGATTTTGGATTAGGGTTAAATTTAAGGTTAGGGTTAGGATACAGTGGTTAAGGTAAAGTTTGTGTTTAGGGTTAGACTGGTGAAGGTTAGTCTGGTTAAGGTTATGAGTAGTTTTAGGGTTAAGATTAGGATTTGGATTGGGGTTAAATTTAAGGTTAGGGTACAGTGGTTAAGGTAAAGCTTATGTTTAGGATTAAGGGTAGGGCTAGTCTGGTTAAGGTTATGAGTAGTTTTAGGGTTAAGATTACGATTTGAATTAGGGTTAAATTTAAGGTTAGGGTTAGGATACAGTGGTTAAGGTAAAGTTTGTGTTTAGGGTTAAGGGTAGGGTTAGACTGGTGAAGGTTAGTCTGGTTAAGGTTATGAGTAATTTTAGGGTTAAGATTAAGATTCAGATTGGGATGAAATTTAAGGTTAGGGTTCCTCAGGGGCATCTCTCCCCTCCTGCCTTGTTATTTTGTATCAGGTTTGAATGATCATATCTCTGTGTTTACACATTTACTGATATGATTGAGGATTATGGGATAATTGTGTTGTCAGTACATTTTATACCAAATTCATAAAAAAAATCTATATGTAGTGTAAACTAACCTCCTTTTTTCTTCTCTCCATCTCCAGATGACACCAGTCACGAGTCAGCCGAACCATCTCGGAGCGATACGGCTAATTCAGGGCATGGTCCCCCGGTGCTTGCCCCCCTAGTGGCACTTCTGCTCCTTTGCGCCTCTGCACAGCTCACCTTATAGCGCCCCCCTTGTGTCCTTCCTCCCAGACGAGCCCCTACAGCCCCCATCGCTCCTCACCCAAGAGGCCTTACACCGGCCAAGGGGCACGGGAGGGCTCCCAGACTCTCCAGGAGCAGGCCCTTTTCTTTTTTTTTTAGTTTGTTTCTTTGTTTTTCAAAATATTTAAGTGGTCTTTCTCAGTCTGTGAAAAAAGATGAGTAGTGCAAAAGCTTTTTAGCTAAGCAGCTAAGATACCCTACGGTGGTCACTGGGGGGTCAAAGCTGAGGGAGTGGAGAGGCTCCACGTTTATTAAACAGTTAACAATATTTGATCAAAGAGATATAAATGTCTAAGTTAAGGGTGTGTCCTGGTACAGCTGTTTTTAGAGACAAATGATAGAAGGACTATTTGCCTGTTTTGCTCTCAGCCTTCACTTAACGTTTTTGCAAAGCTCCAGATTTGGCTAAAAACGATGGCAGGAAGTTTGGACACTGTACCAGCCGGGCTCGCTGACCCAGCTGGCTGCGTGAGATACGTGATTGAAAACGAGAAGACGAGCTGCGTATTTATTCTCTGCAAACGAGGACTTGTCTTAGTAGACCACACCACTAAACCAGTGCTTTTGTATTTTGTAGGAACAACTTAACTGCAGCATAAAAGCCTATATTTTTCCTACGACCTTTTATCTATTGATATGATCGCGAAATTGTCATCATGACGTCCACCTCTGTATATACAGTACCACAAGGGGCTGTTCACCGTTTCCCCCAGAAGATGACGGGCTAAGAAAATCCAGTATTAAACACCGAGAACTTTCAGTTGTTTTTAATGTGTGTACGTTGAAATAGCCGCTAACTAGTGTAATATTCTACGACGTCACTCGACTATGCTTAGGTACTCTGTGATCCCACTTTTGCCTTTTGCATGGCAGCCTTAGCTATGAATTTCTTGCTTGGTCAGTTGGGTCCCAGTTTAAGTGACTCTCTTAATGAGGTTCAAAGCGGCAGAGGCCGTGTCGAGGCAGGGGAGGGATTAAAAATAGAGAGAGAGGCTCAGACCTTTCCTTTCTTGACCTTGGAGTCAGAGGAACGAGCGACAGGGCTCCGAAGGAGGGGGCAGAAGTGGGCAGCTGGCACCCACAAGGGAATATTCAAACAAGTCTGAAATTGTATAATTGTTTCTGCCTTTGGAATCGTCGGTAGGCCTGTTCTTTCTCCATTTCCCTACTGTTGTGTTGGTTTGAATGGTAACAAAGCTATTTCAGGAGAACAGCAGCTTGGGTTACATGTGGGGAGAAATAAATAAATGCCACCATATGTGCTTAGTTTCATGGTTTACATGGAAGAACTATGGAAACCTTTGGAACTGGGTTTCAATAGGATTTGTATTACTTATCATTTCTACTCTGAACCATTGTTAGCATACTTTGTAAAACGCTTTGAACTGGGAAACGAGGCTCGATTCGTTTAAATGGATACTATGTATCCTGAAGTAGTCAACAATATAACATGTAGTGTTAGATTAGTACTTGTTTTTGCACCTTTCTGGAGGTCAAAAAGGAGACGTCATGAAACAAGACAGCAACGACGACAACTCGTATTATTATGATTATTATTATTATTATTATTATTATTATTGATATCATGCAAGTTATTATTAAAGCTGTTGTATATAGTGTTTGATATGGAGGTATTAATTTGATTATGTCTTTTTCTAAAAAAGAAAAAAAATGAGAGCCAAAAAAAAAAGAATAATCTCTGCAGAACTTGAGAGAACATACACACCGTGATCTTCAGAGGTCTGTGACCGTACACCACTAGAAGATCTTCATCTTTGACATGTTCTTCAAAAAACCTCCTCCTCCCACCGTCATCCATCGTTTCGAGGATCCAAGCAGAGTGCAGAGGCCGTCGCCGGCTTCGGTGTGTTTGAAGGTTTCGTCGTCTGGACGCTTTTGTTTATTTTTTCGCAGCATGTTGGCAAACCAGGAGTCGCTCGGTGAACTGTTGGCCTTTTTCATGAAGGAACTTCGTTCTGTGGCATGCGCATGGAATTGACAATGAAACAAAAAAAATGAGATAAAGTGTCGTTTTCTCTTCGTTTGCTTATTTTTCTGCCCCACTGTTATGATTTTTCTCATCAGAGCCTTACTGCACACCACCATATCTGTGTTGTATTTCCCAGTGGAGGACATCTGTACATAGCAACGTTTTGGAGGGATAGAGGGGAGTCGGTCAGTCCTCCGTGATTCATTCGTCGCTACGTTTCCATGCAGGGGTGCGAATCTCCTTGTGAGTTGCAGCCACTTTTCGTTGGCAGTGAGGTGGCCTTCCCCTGCCTTAAGTCCTTCAAAAATGCCAAGATCAGTCACTGTACCACTCACTCGCTCATTCTTTTACGTTTCATTTCTTCCTGGTCTCTCATGTATGGGGGAGGGGCTCATTTGTACGTACATTGACCTTGCCCCTGTGTGCTCCTGTGCTTGGTATCACTGTTACCATTTTTCTTTCGCATCTCTGGGTGCTGTATTTGATCTGCTCGACCCCCTTTCACTGTATAAAAAAAAACATTTGGAACAAAATAAAATAAAATAAAAAAATCAAAGGTCTGTATTTGTACATACACGTGTCTGAGCAACTATGAATAATAATAATGATTAAAGAAAAAAATTACACAATGCTTTGGTGGTCCGCTGCTTACTTTTGCCTTTAACGTGTTTCAGGAGTTTTTGCTTTTTATGTTGATGCTGTTTGAACTGTAATTTACTCAAATCTTCATGAGCTGTAAAGTCACAGTGATCAACATTAAAACCAAATATAGCTTGGAACATGTCACTTTGTGTAATGAATATTAAATATATGATGATGTTTGAATGACCTGGCGCTCTATAAGAGCTCCTCTGTGATTGTGAGGTTGGATAGAGTAGTGGATAACACTGCTTCCCATTGACAGACTGCAGTTCAGTCCACAGCCTGGGTAAAAACAGTCCCTGGGCTAGATTCTTAACTTCTCAATTGCCTGTAAATGAACCAGTGAAATTGTTAACATCTTTCTGCAACAGAATGTCTGCAAAATGCCATAAATGTCAAATGTATTCCCGTCTGGATCGGCCACGTCTGTGTTTTTGACATCTGGTGTTTTCAGTAACTATTAACTATTAATTATTAGTCCATCCGCATATGAATCTCAAGCAGACATCACACACTAGAAAAAATAAAGCTTTTTAGCTGCTGCTACTAGCCGTATTTACTTTTCAGGTGTACAGATCAACCAGATGCTTTTGAAATGTCACTCAACCATCTACCTGGTCTGGATGAACAGCATATGCTACCTTGGAGAGCATAACAGCAGATTCTGGATAAAAACAAAACTAAAATGAATGAGCAAAGTGTGATCCCATAGACTTATTAAAGGGGCGAAGCTACAGGTACACGTCAGGTACAGGTAATTCCTGCGCTTCTTAAAGATCTCATGTAGCTGTATAATAGCTGTAAATTATGGTTTATATTCAAACTGATAATACAATCAAGTCAATTATTAAATAATTGATAATCAGCATATTAGTAAATAAATAAAATAAGTGATACATTTCTATTGGAGAGTAATCTGATTTGTGTGGGAGACACCAACACAAAAAGCGGTGACAGTGTCCGACCCTTCTGAAGTACATGTAAGTGTTATGATGGAAAATGTTCCGTGTAATGGGTGATCCCAAACTTTTGAGTGTGTATATATACACTGTGTTTTAAATAATATTATATATATGATCAAATAAAGAAAAGTAACAAAATTCAGTCATTGTAATGTGATTACAAACATTTAGACAAAGTAATTACTGTAACACAATACAGTGGTAACCCTACTTACGAGTACAGTAGCCATGCAGGAGACGAGCTCGTTAGCTGGTTTGCTCGTTAGCTGG
>BRDA01010092.1:5937-32411 GCA_036984385.1 Crenuchus spilurus
TCGTGTCAATATCGTGTCACTCACATTAGCGACAAAACTTAGCCACTCAGTATTATTGCTGTAAATGAAAGATAATAGTCTCAGATATCTATAGGAGTACATATTTTGATCAAAAACAAAACTTAAATTCACAAAAAAAGTTGTTTTGAAAAAAACAAATTTGGAAAAAAAAGAATGACTTTGACCTGGTTTTCCCTGGCGGGGTCACATATGTGAAGTGCGTAAGTGAGCTTGCACAGAGAGGAATTTTACCTCCACATTTAACCCATCAGTGCAGTGAAACACATAAGGTTTGCCCACTGAAGTGGTCAGCACCTATTAATGGTGCCAGGGCAGCAGTTAGGCGTTAGGTGCCTTGCTCAAGGACATTTCAGTGATGTACTGATAATGGACATTCTGGTTACAAACTTAACCTACTGCAAACATATAAAGCCACTCCTCACATCTTAAGCTGCAGATACAGTATTGTATGTATTAGCTTTATCAGTGTCTAAACTAACTCTGCATAATGGCAGTTGTAGTAAATTTTCTGAGAATTGAAAAATATGTTGATGTTATTGGGATTCTCAGACATGTTGCTGTTGTTAATTTCCAAGTTTGTCTGGTATCCACCAGTCTGATGTGTTGCCACTTGTCTATGAACTACTAATACATCTCCAAGAATAAGAATTTCATTAATTCATTAGCGTTCATAATGTAATTAAAAAAAGGTCAAATTGTCATACATGTTGTAATCATTGGATGTAAAAAATAAAAATTCCAAGTCTTTCATGTTTTAATGCTGATCCTGTTTCATTTGAACTCCAAATGAAATATTGTAATAATTGGAGATTTTGCATTTTTGATTTTCATGACGTGAGCCATCAACAGTAAATAAATTATTATTATTAGTATTAGTATTAATAATAATAATAATAATAATAATAACTTGAAATGTCATTTTACCTGTAATTAATATAAAATATGACAGTATGTTTTTGAAGTAAATTCATTTATTTTTTTTATTTATTTATTTATTTTTGATGTAGCACTATGTTTTAGTACACATAGTATTGTGTATTGTATCTTATTGAAACTTACTTTTGTACCAAAATAAATTGCTCTTACATTTGTCTTGTACTTAAGAAAGATTGTGATGATGTTACTGATTCTCAGACATTTTGCAGATGTTGTTCATTTCCATTCCAACTTGATGTTTGTATGATGTGGAGCAGTCAGATGTGATGTCACTTGTTTGTGAAATATTTCAATAAAACACATTTAATGTTTGCCTGGTAATAAATAAGCATATAACGCACACAATGAGTTTAAACCTAGTAATTTAGTAATTAAGACATTAGAAACTAAGACAGGTGGAATCTGCAGTTAAAATATAATGTTTCTGGATTTTATTTCTAATATGATTTCACAGTGATGTCTCATAGGCTTATTTTGCTTACAAATCCTGTACAGTTTATATAGTATGGCAGAACTGACTCACACACCATCTTAATGTGAACACATCATCAGTGACCAGTACTGTTTATCTATGTTGTCTTCTGAGTAATAGGACATGATTGTGTAAATCTGCTGTGTTGCCCTCTAGTGGTGAACCACTTCCTACTCGTCAGTGACGTCATCGTATTTACAGACCTGAGCTGACTCTAAGGTGGCCACTAAAAGCAGAGCTGCTCAGCATAGTGTTTTAGGATCCAAAGGCACTGCAGCATGTTTACCTGTCTCATTCCATTTCACTTTATGTCCCTGTCATCTGTCTTTATAAAAAAATCAGTTGTCTGGATTATATAATGCATACAATATTAAAATGTAAATATTACTACTTATACACAGGGTGATGGGATTTTTTTTAGATATTATCATTATCAATTAATTAGTGAATAGAGACAGCTGATTTTGGGCAACAGGCTGTATGGGTTTAGTGTTTAATTATTTGCTATGTATATTTAATTATTTATGATTAATATTTATTCTCCTATGTTCAATAAGGATTGATCAGTTTTACGTAAAATTCGATTTACATACCAGTTCATTGTGCATGATCATTTTCAAACAACTGTGATAAACCTGAACCACTATCTCAGGATCACCTGTAAATGTATACTGTGATATATTTACTTCCTGACAGCCATGAACAGTATAACATTTGATTATCTTGCACAACAGACAGTGTGCATTAACAAACATTTGGTTATGCTAAACTGCTGTAGGCCAAATCTATGAACATATGTAAATGTGTTCAAGGTTGTGACATCACAGCGATGATAAGCTGCTTGTTGGTAATTCAAGTTGCTGATTATTTTCCATCTATGGAGTTCATGCATTGATTTGAACACTGTTAACATACTTCATCAACCTGTTCATTTAAAAAAGTGATGAAAATGAGGTGTGTCACTACACATATTCACTTTTGCATAAAACCACTTATTGACCCAGTCCAGCACAAAATATCAATAAATAAGGAAGTAGAACATGATTATTATTTTTTATAAACTTTTTATTTGTCCACAAGCCTTTGTTAGCAAACTAGAGAAATATTACATCATCGGTACCTAATTAATTCATGCCAGTTTGAGACAGAGTAAGCCAGGAGCAAATGCAGATTCCATTTAAAAGGAATTCAATCAACACACAAAATGAATAAGTCATTCGGTATGATTTCAACATTATGGTCTAGCCAGTAGTTTCCTCCTATTTTCTCAGCATTAATTAACAGTTACACTGAGGAAATAATAAGAATAACTGGGTGTCATACTGGTGATTGCTGATTTCTCATTACAAAGGCCCCAAACTGTGCCATAATTACAGTATGCAGCTCAAGCTTCCAATTACAACTGGTTGAAATCACATGAAAATCCAACGCAAGCTGTGGCTGTGCTACAGGAGCTGACTAATTGGCATGTTTCATGTCTCCCATGCAGCCGTTAGCGTGATTGCATAAGCTTTCAGTTTCGGATGGCTTCACAGCTTCTGACCATCTATGGCCGCATGACAAGCTAATACTTCTGCCAGGCCAATATTCAAAAAAGCAACAGCAACAAAGGCAGCAATTACACTGCAAGCATAGAAAGCAGGAAATGAGAGCAGTCGCAGAGGATAAACAAGAGCAGAACCCAATTAAACATAAAGGTTAGAGAAACAGACAAGGCTCGCTCCAGTGAGAGTTTGTGGAGGGCAGAAGTTTAGAAGAGGTCTGCAGGGAACAGGACTGGACAAATGTTCTCTGGATAAGATGAAGTTATCTGATCAAAACATTCTCTACAAGTAGTGGTTAGACAGCCAAGTGCTAATTAAGTATTAAGCTTATTAAGTATTTAATGGAAATGTGCTTTTTAAGCTTAGGGCCTATTAGAAGTGTTTTAGTGATGTAAAAAAGAACCAGTGGATGATGCAACATGCAAGGATTTTGAAATTTTACAGTCTATATGGTCTGAATAATGTATTAAAAACAAGTATATTAAGCACAGCATATCTGAATTTCGTACAAATGCTGAAAACATTGTTGCTGGTTTACAGCCAGGTTTAGCTCAACAGTTTCAAGTACAATAAATGATGTTTGATAAACAGAGTCCATTAAACAGGCGATTGATAAACGACCCAAACTATTTAGCAAAATGTCAGAAATATTCAAATAATCCATGAAAATTAGACAAATTAGAACAAAGCTTAACTTCTGTGGCACTTTAGTTACTGCATGGCTCAAGATAGAAGCTTTAGCATTTTAGTAAAGGTTCATATGAAGCTCAATAGATAATGAATGCATTTCTGTATGCACATGACCTAATACATGTGCACATTATTGCAGAGCGAAGAGGTTTTAGCTTGAATTTGGAAAGCTAGTTATATAATGCGTGTCCAAGTACATGTGTACTGAATAACCATACATAACAAAATTTAAGGCATACACGATCTCTGCTTAAAGGCACTGAAGTCTGTTTTTGAAGGTGCGAGAGAGAATGGTACCCTGGAAACATATCACTAATACTAGTGAGTGTGTGGTCCATTGTGTAGTAGAATAAGCCTGCTGTGGATGCTGCAGCATCACAGACTCATTGATCCTAAGACATGGCTGCGTTCTTCACGGCAGCGAAGCCGTACAACAGCTGTATATGCGAACCTGAAACAGCAAAGACTGAAACAGCACTCACACAGACACATACATAAACACCTCTCTGATCTCCTCTCTGCACCTTTTCTTTTCATCCTTTTTTCTGTCATATTCTTCTGCTCGTTTCTGCCTCTGGACCAGCCAGCGGCCAGCATGTCTCTCACTTCCAAGATGACTTCTCCATCTCTGCAAATGATGACAGACAAAAGTACAAAAAATAAAAATAATGAGGTCTTGTCTGCCATGAACACATGAACATTAGCAAAAATACACATATATAAATACATATATATTAAAAATACACATATATAAATACACATATATTAAAAATACAAATAAAAAATACACATAAAAATACACATATATAAATAATACACATATATAAAAATACACATATATTAAAAATACACATATATAAAAATACACATAAAAAATACACATATAAATAATACACATATATAAAAATACACATATATTAAAAATACACATATAAAAAAATACACATATATTAAAAATACACATAAATAAAAATACACATATAAAAAATACACATATATAAAAAATATACATAAATAAAAATACACATATATAAAAATACACATATATAAAAATACATATATTAAAAAATACACATATATGAAAAATACACATATATAAAAATACATATATTAAAAAATACACATATATGAAAAATACACATATATAAAAATACACATATATATAAAAATACACATCTATCAAACATACACATATATAAAAATACACATCTACACTTATATCCTGTGTTCATTATAGAGGTTAGCTGGTCCACTGTGCGGTGTTAATTGCTCTGTACCACTAATTGGAGTCATTTTTCCCTTCTGGCATCAATGGCTCATGGGGTACCACTGTTATGCCATTGGTCCATTCTCAGTACACCTTCACTAGCTTGGCTCTAGAGCACGGCTTGTCAAACTCCAGTCCTGGAGGCTGGATTCTTGCACAGTTTGGTTGATCTTCCTGATCAAACACACCTGATTCAAGTCAACAGGTAATCTGACTTGTAGAGTCAGAGCAGAGAAGTCACCAAATTGTGCTGGACACCAACCCTCTAAGATTGGAGTTTGACACCCCTGCTCTAGAGCATCCCATTAAATTTTCCAAGATGTTACCACCCTTCATCCAGTACTGTATCATCATGTCTTTTTGGGTGTCAAATCACATCTTTTGCCCATGATGATTGTTTTGCACTCTGCTACAGCTTATTTATATGTGCAGCAAACAAGGCCATGTGACATCTCAGGCTAAATTCATTCCAAAAAGGGGTGGTCATAATAGTCTGATATGATTGTGTATGTATATTAAAGGAATGTTCCATCCACATCAGTGTTGCCATAGACAGCATTTTTACTCCTTTTTCTGCATTAAGTAAAGCACTGGCATTGTTACTATTCTGCAACTGCCCAAATGTCTTTTAAAAAGTCTGTATAGTCTATAAAAGATCAAAACGTAAACACAGGGTAATACTATGGAAATTAAATTTTTATACAAATGTTGCAGATTATCTTACACAGAAAAATGTAGAAATATTTCTTCAGTGGGTCTTAAATGCAAATACATTAGGTTTGGGATAGATTTTTTTTTACCTTTGTCCAAATCAATGACCTTTGGAGAGCAACATTTGGACATCTCTGCCTCTTTCAGAAGGTTATTTTTGAAGTCTGAGAGAGAATAAAGAATGCAAGTGTTAGGCATTATTCAAGCTGTCTTAGCAGTACAGGGTAACTAGTAGATGAACTCACCAAGCTTTGTCTCATCCTGGTTGCATGTTTTCACCTCCGGTACACATCTTTCATATGCATCTCTACTCGTATCAGGTACATGTCCCCTGAATGAACAAATAACATTAGTATCTGCCTTGGAATAATGACCAAAAAACATAATTTTCATTCTTAATCATAATTGTGATATGCACCTTCACAGTGCTGTTATAGTAGAAGTCAGAAATGTAAAAATTAGCCCCTACCCAATCTCTGTATTGCTGAATGTTGTTTGTGTGGCTTCATGTATTAAAACAAGATAGTTTTTGTTACTGTGTCTTTAAGTCTGATATATGCAAATGGTGAAACACTCCTTATAGCTTCACATTAATGTTTGGAACTAAACGACTACTGGCTGAAATATGTAAATGTTTTGTTGCTCATGACATCACAAAAATAATTAATTCAAATTAGCCTTTTTCCCACTTATTTATGTCCTAACAGCAAACAAGGCAAGTAAGTGACAACAAAATCAAGTTACAAATAGAGCTGTCTATACTAGCCATGAGTGTCAGTATACAAAGCTTTTGACAGATGTCCCAGTTCTGTTTTTGCCACACCATTGCTGTTTTAAAAGCAATTTTCTGATAAGACCAGAGTCCCCGTTCTGATCTGATGTGCAAACCTGACATTTCCAATAGACAGCCTGGAGGCTTTGTGAAGCAGCATGATAACACTTATTGACCTTCCATATATGGACTTACATGTTACACTTTGAATGTTTGCATACTGTGTTTCGTTTTTATTTATTTATTTATTATCTCAGGGGTGTCCAATTGTATCCGTAAAAGGCCAGCAAGGCTGCAGGATTTCATTGAAGCAAAGTAAGAGCTCATACGATCAACTGTTTCAAGACCAAATTATTAAACAAGTAGAAACAAGATAAGACTGGACATCTGTTTTATTTTAAAATGTAGTATGATATGCCTTAAAATATATCAGAAGTACAGATGCACCAAATATGCAGCAACCAAAATTCTAATAAGTGAAAAGACCGAATAATTTATACCAAACAGTGATGTTTTTAATGACATTGTTACCTTTTTGCATATTCAGAAATCTGCTTTCCCTCACCAGTTAACAAAACACAGATTTACCAGACAGTTACAGTTTGATGGTGAAATAAAAGATGCTACAAGCACAACCTTTACCAAACTGCACTTGTTATGATGAAGTCAGAATATAGCCGCTTAGCTTTGCGTTTGTGTTAGCTTTGCGTTTGTGCTCCGGCGACTGCAGTGTTAGTGTCTCACAATTACCAGAGGAAATGTGAAATGTTTCAGCATCTGTAGCCAATGACACTCAAACCTACAACATATCCACGTGGCTTACATCATTCATTTTAGCCAATTTCATTATTATTTTTTTTATGTTTTTTTTTATTTATTTTTTTTTATAAATATTAGTAGTAATGTAACTCACATTCATATATTCTTGTTTTGTGTAATTATTTTGTAACATTTGTTTTCTATACTCATGTTATTAGATGTAATTATGTCAAATCAATTTATTAAAATACAGAAATTCATTCCTGACTAACTACAAGACTTATTTTGGGTTATTTTGAATTCGGCCAAATGTTTCATTTTGTTCAGTTTCCGTTTTGGCCACAATTTTTTATTTCAGTGCATCCCTAATCAGAAGGCATGTTACAATCATAATATATAGCAATTTAGTCAGATGTCCACCTCATGCAGCCTTTATTCTGAATGGTCTGTAGCTATGTAGATGTGTTAATATTACTGTTGCAGCTTAAAGTACTTACATGTACTTCACAATAGGCAGCTGTGGTTTTGTGGTGGTACGTGGATCATATTCCAAACCTGAAGTCATAAACAGAAAGACATAAAAATGTAAATAATGACAAAACAAAACAAAAATCAAATCACAAGATGGTTATAAGAGCTCCTAACCTCGGGCCTTCCATCGCCGGGTGAGGAGGAGGATGGCTAGCACGACAAGGGCCAGCAGAAGAAGTGTGGCCAGAATGTAGCCCAGCTGTTGTAGGAAGTGTCCTCGATGTTCTGGCAAAATGACGTTGATAACTCGAGGTTGGACCTCTACCACATTTGTTACTACAAAGAGAAGAACACATTGAGAACCAGCTACTAATGTCTACACACATACCAAACAAAATCTATATGTTAGTCTGGTGATGTTTACAATCCAAAACTGTCTATGACAGGGGTGGCCAACTCCAGTCCTGGAGAGCCGCATTCCTGCCCAGTTTGGTGATCTCCCTGATCAAACACACCTGATTCAACTCAGCAGGCAATTAGCAGGTTTAATTGTAGTGTCAGAGCACAAAGATCACCAAACTGTGCTGGACACCGGCTCTCCAGGACCGGAGTTGGCCACCCCTGGTCTATGAACTTGCCACTGTCTACACTCTCATGATCCACAAGAGGGCACTGCATTCTCATATAATTACTTCTAGTTAGACACATTCATGTCAAAACATTCTGGAAAAACAATCAATGGATTTAGAAAAAGCTCACAAACATGCAGCAACATATCTCAAGATGAGCCAGAATACATCCTAGATGTAAATCTATAAATAAAGTTAAAAAAATTAAGTGAAATTCAATGCCAAGCTATTCAAAGAATGAGACGGTGCCATTATTACTCTGTCTGTGTTGAGCTTAATGCCATTTATACAGACCTTAATATTATGGGAAAGTCTGACCTAGGGTTGTGGGGGGAAAATGTTCACTCTGAAAGTATCTGAGCTATGTCTGGAGCAGCCACTCAAATTTCCTTTGTTTCTGCCTGCTGGTCTGATGGGCAGCAACTCTAGGACTTTTAACTCTCAACAACAAAGAGCAGATAAGGCTGTCTGAAATGAAATGGAAAGAAACCAGGGAAGGTGAGAAGAAGAAGATGTGAGTGGGTACACTGGGCCAGTGTGTGCAAGAGGCAGAGCAATACATGGGTTGGTTGATAATATTGGCCGATATCGATGAATGATGATTAATATTAAAGAAAGTGTTGCCAGAAATGTGCAGACAATTTATCTGCCCCACCTTAAATGGAGCATCAGTTACAGTCAAGCACTACTAGCTAATTTACCCAGACCCTGCATCATTTAAGGTGGAATGGAGAATTCAATTTTTTTTGTTTTCTAATTATTTTAATGAACCAGTCATTTAATTTCATGTTTTCAGGGTCAGACAGGCCACAAAAACTGACTGGCTTTTAATTTACTCAATGTTTTTGAGTCAGACCCAAATGTAGGTGTAAAAACATGTAAAAAATATGTCTCTCTTAAAATCTGTATCAATTTATATATCAATCAGGAATTAGCACTGACTGCTTCTCTTCTGCTTCTGCTATATCCATCCATATGCTTGTTTACCTTAAATTCATCCAAAAATTGCTAACTGGGTGGGTCTGGTTTGAAGTGAAGCTCAGTCCTTAAAATGTGTTACAAATTTTGCTTTTCATGGCAGTAAAACATAATAGTTAAGCAGAAAGGGTGGGTTAAAGGCTCTAAGGGAAAAGATGAGGAGGGCTCACTGTGGTTGGCTAGACTCCTTTGTTTTTGTGCTTTGGTAGGAAAATTTTATCCAGCTCAAACACCAACACTGCCCCGGCCACAAGTAATAGTGAAACCAATAAAAACACACAAACTGACACGATAACATGACATACAGCAAGAGATATACTGACATATATATATATATATAATTAGCAGATATACACACTAATCATAAATAAAAAGGCAGGAAAGAAACAGGAGAGAACAAAGAGGTAAAGGCATGAGAAGAGGAGAGAGAGAGACTGTCTGGAGTCTAATGTTTTGATTGGAGAGCTGAGAAAGGGTACAGTTTAAAGATATATTACTCCTGCAGAAACAGTTGGACACTGCCTGTGGTCATAATAATAAGGTGGTGGAAAGATCAAAGGCAGCCCTGGTCAACCACAGGAGAGAAAGAGAGAGAGAGCCGAGAAAAAGACAGAGCAAAGAGAGACAGGTGAAGAGAGAGAGGGAGAGAGAGGAAAGAGAGAGAGAAAATGCAAGAGTTAAACAGAGAAAGAGAGAGAGCAAGAGGGAGACAGACAGAGAGCAGAAAAAGAGAAAGAGAAAAAGAGAAAACCACTTATCAGTGAGGCTAATCAGCAAAAATGGTTTCAGTTTGCTAGAGAACATAAAGATTAGACTCTGTAGCAATGGAATGTCATGTGGTCTGATTTTCTATGTTCCAGAGCGATGGGCGCATCAGGGTAAGAAGAGAGGTGGCTGAAGTGATGCACCCATCATGCCTAGTGCGTTCTGTCACAGTGAGTGCAGTTCTATGATCTGAGGTTGCTGCAGTTGGTCAGGTTGAGGTTCAGTAACGTTATGAGCTCAAAGAATGAGGTCAGCTGACTACCTGAATATACTGAATGACCAGGTTATTCCATCACTGGATTTTTTCTTCCCTGATGGCAGTGGCATATTCCAAGATTGAATTCCGCCACAAGAGCAGTAGTGAGGTCAGATACTGACTGGTGATAGATGATTAGTCCTGAATCACAAATGCCACACAAGCACATTCAAAAGATATTGGATGGTGATCCATCATTCCTCACAGTTCTACTGCTGCAAAGCCAAATGCAGGGGGTCTTTTATTAATGGAATCTTTTATCAATAATGAGTGCTAATGAGTCAGTAGATTAATTCAGTAATCAGAAGAAAAGTCTGGACTCTGTTTTGGTTAAAAGTTACCATCTCCAACAGTTACGAGGATCAGTTGTTCTTGCGGCTCTTGAGACATGCTCCATCAACCATTTTGGAAAGATGCTAACAAGTACAGATTAGCTGATTAGTACATTTGCAAACTTGCAACCACTCCTCTACAATCTTCTCCACTACCATTAACTGTACCCCTTCATAACTCAGTGTGAAAATGGGCTTTGGGGCGGCAGACTACAATTATCAGCAGGAGCTTCTGTGAGGGAGCTTCTACCATCTCCTCAAAGTGAATGCAATAAACAGGGGTTGGTGTGGCTGCACTGTCATTACTCACTTGGTACCTGCCACTTCATACTAACCACAGCACAAAGGCCTGCTGGGAAGATGATACACCACAAACATCACATCATCACTGCCAGTGCCAAAGGCTGGTAAGAAGGACAAGTTCTTCTCTTGGTCAGACAGTCTGGACACTTATAAGGTCAAAGCTTTTAGTATTTGTACACAAAAAAAATCTACTTGACGCCAAGTCATTGCAAGGTAATAGTCACAATATTTCCGTCATCCTGACTCAATACTGCTACTTCTTTCAGTTTAATCAAAAATAGTGCAGCTGTCAGCAATCATCCTGGCATTCCTCCAGTTCAGGGATCATCAAATCTTGTCCTGGAGGGTCAGTGTCCAGCACAGTTTTGTGATTTTCCTGCTCAGACACAACTAACAAAGCTGGCAATTAACAGATGAACTGAACCAGGATCTTCAAATCCAGGGCAGGATTTGAAGATCCCTAATCTGTGTTGCAAATCATCTCAGTGGGACTAATCCACTGTGTGTACAGCTTACTTTACTGATTACCTTAAGTTAGAGAGTCTTACATAAAAGTTGTGACAACCCTATTTAAGTGACATATTTTGCAAGTTTAATTAAGTAATTCATTAATTAAGTCTAATTAAGTTGCTGAATTTAACATATTAGAAAAAAATAAAACAAAATGTGTCATGTGCAAAAAGTATGACACAGTGTTTCGTGTTGGAATACAAAAATCAGCTAAATAAAAATCGTCCATAAATATATGCAGATTTATGTTGGATTCCTGCAAATGATGTGTAAAAAAACATGCAATTTAACCAGGAATGTTCAAACCTTTACATACAGCTCTGCATTACCTGTAAATATCACTTGTATCCAAGCTCACATTCATAATCTCAAAGCACTGTTTAAATGACTTAAGTGTTGTAAGTTCTGTAGATTTTTATGGCCTTTTGTCGTCCTTTTACAACCTTAGACTCAGCAAAGGAGGAACATAATTTAAAGTGAAAAATAAATACTGTGTTGCACTTTGAGTGCCACATAAATGGAGCCTATAAAATATAACCATTAAATATAAACACCAGAAGGGTGTCTGTCCTTCAGCACTTAATGTGCCACAGCCTGACATCAACTACCTATGGTTGATTAGAAAGTCAGTGAAAAAAAATTTATATTATTACAAAATTATATTTAATTATTTGTGTAAATTTGAAGTGCTCTTTAAATGCTGCATGTTAGAAAAAGCAAGATATAGGACCACTGTGGCTTAGTATTAACATTAATTTCCATAAGTTACCATGTCATGATCAGCCTGGCATAAAAAAATAAAAATTACCCACTAACTAATTACCTATGGTAATTAACTAAGGTCTAATTATGCATGTATGCAGGCAAGGGCGGTCCTAGCCTGTTTGGTGCCATCCGGCGCACCCTCTCCACCACCCCAACATCCAACAGCCCCGCACCTCACCCCCAGGGACACAGACATGATATACGATTTAGATTACCATGTACCATCACAGACACACCCAAAATGTATATACAGTGGGGGAAAAAAATATTTGGTCAGTCACTGATTGTGCAAGTTCTCCTACTTAGAAAGATGAGAGAGGTCTGTAATTTTCAATGAGTAATTTACAAATGAGAAAAAAAATCCAGGAAATCACATTGTAGGATTTTTAAAGAATTTATTTGTAAATTATGGTGAAAAATAAGTATTTGTTCAATAAACAACTAGCGAGAATTCTGGCTTTTACAGACCTGTTAATTCCTCTTTAAGAAGCCCTCCTATTCTGCACTAATTACTTGCATTAATTGCACCTGTTTGAACTTGTTATGTCTATAAAAGGCAACTGTCCACACTCTCAATCAATCACACTCCAAAGAGCTTTCTAAGGACAACTGGGACAATTTTAGACCTGCACAAGGCTGGGATGAGCTACAGGACAATAGGCAAGCAGCTTGATGAGAAGGCAACAACTGTTGGCACAATTATTAGAAGCTGGAAGAAACACAAGATTACTGTCACTTCATGGGTTAAGGATGATTCTGAGAAAGGTCAGGAGTCAGCCCCGAACTATACAGGAGGACTTGATCAATGACCTGAAGAGAGCTGGGACCACAAAGAGAGCTGGGACCACAGTCTCAAAGAGAACCATTAGTAACACACTATGCTATCATGGTTCAAAATCATGCAGGGCATTCAAGGTCCCCCTGCTGATGCTGCACATGTCCAGGCCCATTTCAAGTTCGCCAATGACCAGAGGAGGCATGAGAGAAGGTCATGTGGTCAGATGAGACCAAAATAGAGCTTTTTGGTACTCAAGTTCACTCGCCATGTTTGGAGGAAAAAGAATGCTGAGTTGCATCACAAGAACACCATACCTACTGTTAAGCATGGGGGTGGAGGGAGCTGAAAGTTTGTGTTGCCCAGCAACAGCCCCAAAACATCACTGCTGTAGAGATTTGCATGGAGGAATGAGCCAAAATACCAGCTATAGTGTATGCAAACCTGGTGAAAACTTACAGGAAACGTTTAACCTCTGTCATTGCCATGTTACAAAGTATTGAGTTGAACTTTTTTTACTGACCAAATACTTATTTTCCACCATAATTTACAAATAAATTCTTTAAAAATCCTACAATGTGATTTCCTGGATTTTTTTTCTCATTTGATCTCATAGTTGAAGTGTACCTATGATGAAAATTACAGACCTCTCTCGTCTTTCTAAGTAGGAGAACTTGCACAATCAGTGACTGACCAAATACTTTTTTCCCCACTGTACATTTACTTAGACAACTAATTGAAATAAGCTTGTGTCGCCCTTGATGAGATGCCACCCTGGGCTGCTGCCCATATCGCCCATATCAGAAACCGCCACTGTATGCAGGTACCAACATTAGGCTACTAGAATTAAACCTCACTGAAGCTTCTGTGTGGAAATACACAAAAAATTAAGAAAAATACTTTTAGAAAAATGATAAATTAACAATTTTGATAAATACATTTTTGAGGAAAAAACTGAATTACTATATGTAATTATATCTATATCTATCTGTCTCTAAAAACACTATTTATCCTCAACAAAAGAAGACTATTAAAGAGACAATGGGCAATATGTTTTGTAGTCAGGAAAAGTTCCTCTGTAACCAGAGAAGCCCAGAAAAGTTCAGTTCTGACTTCTTACAGCTGTTTGGCCTAAGACATTCCTTCATGGACAGCAGAGTACACTGGACTCTTGGATTGGCTGCTGCCTCCAGAGCACAAAAAGGAAGTGGAGCTTTTATAGAGCCAGCAAGCCGGAACAAGAGTTTCTCAGGAACCATGGGATTTGCCTGATTTCATGGCCACCAGGGTGGACATAACCCAGTGTTTGGCTGATTTGTTTAAAAGCTCAGAAGGGGAACATCCATATCCTCTGGTCTGGCACTGTGCTCAGAGACAAACAGCAGAACCTCCTGAAACAGTCCCCATAATGAGAACAAAAGCTGTGTCTGACTTATTTACATAATGATTATTGCTGAACTGGATGTTTTTTTCCTGATTAAAACTTATACAATATATGGCTTACACAGTCAATCAGACATAACCAATCTTATGTTTGTTTAAATCATATTGTGGTGAATGTTAGGGTCTATTTAGAACATAAAAAATTATGTTAACGACATACTTTGTATTTATTCATTTCTAAGGTCTACCTAAATGGTTGTTCTGGTCTCTATGGTGGTTCTATGGACTCCCAGGTGATTGGTAGGGTCACTTATGGTAACTTGAGTGTCAGTAGTGCTTATTATCACAATGATACAAGTAGGGGCACACATGTTTAGACAGCGTCCATTGGCAAAATTTAAGAATGCAAAATGGCTGTTACAGAGAAAATATACACTGGATCAAAAATCTCTACAGATGCCCTGGTCAGGTTGAACATTTCAGAATTACTGTAAATATCTAAACTGCAGTTACTGAAAAAATGTTGCAGAAAAGAAGAAGAAGAAGAAGAAGAAGATGGTAGTGGTGATGGTGGTGGTGATGATATGATGATGATAGTGGTGGTGATGATGACGATGGTAAAGTTGGTGATGGTGGTGGTGATGATGATGATGATGATGATGATATGATGATGACAGTGGTTATGGTTATGATGATGGTGATGATTATGAAGATGATGGTGATGATGGTGATGGTAATGATGTTGGTGGAGATGATGATGATGGTGGTAGTGATTATGAAGATGATGATATGATGATGATAGTGGTTATGGTAATGATGATGGTGATGATTATGAAGATGATGGTGATGGTGGTGATGGTAATGATGTTGGTGGAGATGATGGTGATGGTGGTAGTGATTATGAAGATGATGATATGATGATGATAGTGGTTATGGTAATGATGATGGTGATGGTGATTATGAAGATGATGATGATGATGATGGTAATGATGTTGGTGGAGATGATGGTGATTATAATGACGATGATGGTAATGGTGGCAGTGATGGTGATGAATCAGGTGATAGTAGTGTTGTACCTGTAATCACTACTGCCATCTAATGCAACTACAAGTTTCTTAGCTCTTAACTTCTTAGCTCTAGCATCATTAGTACATTGTGCTACAATGTGATTTTTCCATTAAACTATTGTGAGAATCTTGAATCACGAACCAAGTATATATCAAATTGTGATATGAGTGCATCATTTCACTCCTAATAAAGAATACTCCCTGGGAAAAAAAATTCTTACTCAGTGGAATGTCTTTTTAGAAAACCCAACGTTATTTTTTCAGGGTATCACTCCAAAGAATCCATTTTGGTCGCATGATTTTGAAGAATATACTTCACATTGCTATGTTGGAGAGTTCAGAGACAGTTGCCTTTCGCTTCAGGCTTAAACAGAACAGTGGAAAGGGCCAGCATACTTTGGTTGGGTGGGTGGGGGTGGGGGGCAAGTTGACCTAAATCCATCACAACCTCCTCCTCACAACTCAGAGACTGAAGTAATACTCAACCCACAGATCACTGGATGCTTTACACATGAAGCAAACTTCAACTGATAAACAAGCAGTTTAAGCTCCAACAGAGACCGATAATAATGAGAAAACAAAGAGAAACTAAAGAGAAATTGATGTAAGTGTAAAGGAAGAAGCAGGAGACGAATGAACAAAAAAACATGAACTCAAACAAACTGAGAAAAACAGACAGAAAGAATCGGTGCATAAAACAGTCAATCATAAAAGACAGTAAGTCTGATTAATAGTAATAGTCAGCACAGACGCACAGTGAAGTGAAGGAAAAATGATTCAAGGAAAAACTACTGCTCATTTCTATTTTAGAGCTGCCAAGGCAAACAAATATGTCACAAATACGCCACGTCAGAACATTCATTAAGTACACTCAAGAAGTCAAACGAGTTATTTTACTAATGTGTACCTCCTCGATTCTGCACAGTTAATAGACATTCAAGCAGAAGCAAAATAGATCTTTTAGTAATGCATTCAGCAGCACTTAAAGTGTTTTGCTCTTTTCTCCCCCGCCCAAAGGGATGTGATGTTATCCCACTGGATTCCACTGAGGTTTGTGTAGACTCAGACTCAGTACGCACAAGCATTTCTTAACTGTAGAAAATGGCTTTCCCACATTCTCCCATTAGCGGCTTTTTAACCAAATCCCAACACGTTTCCAGACTTGCAACCACCACCTTCACCCACTCTGTTACAAAATCTAACACATTCAGTTGACAATTTTTGTTTCTATTCATAAATTACAACTGAATTAGCAGTAGAGATGGTAGGATTGTGATACAGATCCAACTTATGTTCTTCATCTATTATCAGGACTGAAAATATTTGATCTATGTACAGATCATGATCAAGCAGCTTACTGTTATCATGTGATGATTCAGTGTAGTTACTTTGTTCAGCTACAGGCAACTGTTTGATTGTTCAGCCCAGATTTGTTACAAAATCAGTTGATATTCTTGCTTTTTTTCTTTCTGTTTCCAGAATTTTCTTTATTTTTCTTGCTCACCCCACCCCCTCCCCACACCCCATTGCATATTTTTTTATTAATAATATAAACAAAAAGTGAAAACAGATGCAGAGAGAGGGAACAAACAAAAAATTAATTTAAAAAATAATTAATTAAATAAATAAATAATATAAATAAAGGGTCAATAACAAAAATTTAAAAAGTAATTACAGACTGGGGGTAGGTGGAATGTGCAGGTGTGTGCATCTGTGAGAGAATGTGGGTGAGCACGTTTTCTTTTCTCTTTTTTTTCTTTCTGTTTCCAGAATTTTCTACCTTTCCTGGCAAAGTTGTCATCCGAGTTCACAATTTGATATTTTTGCAACATTTTGATTAAAGAAAAAGTACACCACTATATTGACATTTACAACATTTCATAGATGCTCTTATCCAGAGTAACACAACATTTTAGAGAATTTTACTGATTATTCAGAATTTTTGAGGTGAATATAGTGTTAGGAGTCTTGCCCAAGGACTATTATTGGTATAGTGTAGTGTGCTTGCCCAGGGTGTGGATTAAACTCCATTCTGACACATTGGAGATAGCTCTGTTATCCAGAACACTATATCCATCACTATCAAGATGTACCTACTAATAAGACTTGGGAAACCTGAATCTACCATTTGACACTGAAAATGCTGATGAGGGTTGAGTTAGTTGCAGTCTTGGTTGCTCAATCAATTTTTTTCCTATGTTAAATTCCTCACTGAAGCCAGTGTAGACATAAAGCAGCATATACTTTTGTCCATTTACTTTTACTGTATGTGCATATTGTCTAGTGGTTTCTAATTGGCAGTCTAATAAATACGACAAGCCTGAAGGTGGGACAAGACAGAGTAGCTATTCTTTTCTTTAACACCTTCACGTGTGTTCAGAAAAACCTGACATTTAAATAATTTCATTTCACTTTGATTGTGTCAATGCCTGTGTTGGCTACACTGCCATATTAAACCATCTCTATATCTACTGTATTTCCACCCTTTCACCCTCTCATTCACTCTCCTTCCATCTGTCGTTCTCTTATGCAAAAGAAAATAATCTTCCATCCTCCATTTTCTTCTGTCTGTCTGGAAACACTTCAAAGACAAACGCACACATGGTGATCAGGACAAGGGCCAGAGAGAAAAAAGGGTGAAGTGAGGGAACTGGGGCAGAGGGGAGGAACAAAGGGAATGAAAACACACACAGGAAAAGTGAGAGAATCAGAAACGTGTGCTTTCTGAAGAACGGCTGAAAGACTAGTCTGTATTTACAAGCATCTTGTGTGAAAGTGTGTACCAGACAAGCTGCAGTCAAAAGTCATCACTAGTAATCAAGTAGCAGTGTATTTTACTTGTACAGAAACATGCAATAGTTTGGGCACCCTGGTCAAAAGTTCTATAACTGTTAGGAGACATATGAGTAAAAGATGAGCTCATCTCCAAAAGATAAAGCTCAAACACAAATAATGTTTTTAAAGCACTATTAGTGTGTTATTTTTATTTTGTACAGTTGTGTAGTTAAAAATGCAAAAGAGAGATCTGAGAAGTCTCAGACCTTAATTAGCTTGTTAGGGCTACAGCATGTTTACCCTCAGTCAGAAAGTCCAGGTGATGCAAATTTCAAAGCTTTATAGATACTCTAATTCCTCAAACCTTCCCAACAATCAGCAGCAATGAGCTCATCTAAGCAGCTGCCTAGAACTCTGAAAACTAACATAACGGATGCTCACAAAGCAGGTGAAGGCCAGAAGAAGACAGCAAATCATTCACACGTAGCTTTTTTTCTCATTTCAAATTGTAATTAAGAAATGGCAGTTCACAGAAACAGTGGATATCAAGCGGACGTCTAGAAGACCAATCAAACTTTCCAAAAAGAATGTTTCATAGGATTGCTATAATGGTAAAACAAAAATGTCTGTTTGACTGCAGAAGAGACTGTGGAGTTGTGGTGTACTATTCTACTGTGAAGTGACACCTGCACAAATATGACCTCTGCAGAAGAGTCATCAGAAGAAAAAAAATATTTTCTTCACTACAAAACTCAGTGTTGGAAGGAACACCTACACAAGTCTGATGCATTTTGGAAACAAGTTCTGCAGATGGATTAAGTTAAATTACCACAAAAAATTGTTTGGAAAAAAGAGTTTCAGAATTTAATGAAAGGAAGTTCTTCAACTGTTAAGTATGGGGGAGGACTGGTCATGATTTGGGCTTGTGTTGCAGCAAGTGGCAAAGGGAACATGGGGACACTGGTAGGGGGAAGAATGGAGTCAATTAGTTACCAACAAATTCTGGAATCAAAACATCACACTGTCTGTAAAACTATAATATTATATTTTTAAAAATGCTTAAAATAATACAAATAAATATTTGTCATCTCTGAAAGATCTCAGGTGATCTTTTACTCACTCTGCTATTCATACTAGAAGCCACCTAAACGTTTGCATCCCACAATATCTATATGGAAGTCTTGGCAATGAACACACTTTGGATAGTAGAGGTTTCCGAATCCAATTTTTACCTAAACAAACTGCAAAAATTGTGAAGATAAATAAAAGATTTCAAATGTTTGCATATGTGAGTGTATCTATATCTGCAAGCCCTTTTCCTAGACTCAGTCCTCTTTCTAATGGAGGCAAATAAGAAAAGTGCCTTTCCTTGTTTTTCCATTTCCTTCTCAGCTCAAAGAAAAAAAGCATGGGAAGAGAGAAAGAGAGAGAGAGAGAGAGAGAGAGAGAGAGAGAGAGAGAAACAACTAACAGCTGTTGGTTGAAGGGACTGGGGCTGGCTCAGTACACGCTGACTATGGAAGAGGGAAATGCAAAGCTAAACATGCTTAAATGTACAAACCAGTAATGAGACCCTTTCCAACTCCTCCCCCACACTCGTTAAACATAAAAAATGAGAACTGAGAAACTCAAAAACAACCAAAAGAAAGACTAGAATGACAGACAAAAACAAAGCAGCCAAGCCAAGTTTAATGTCCAATGGCTTTCCCATTACTTCCACTTCATAGTTCAAGGTTAACCATAAATCAGTGCCCTGGCACTCATGCAGTTCACCAGTAAACACTGTTCACTACATCATCCAGTCATCACACATCTCCACCTACACTTTGGAAAAATGAGTCAGGTAGGAGTACTTTTTTGTTGTAAACACGGCCTACATTTACCTCTGCCTTGTTTTATTATTCCCAGAAGTCCTAAGCAGTCATGACCCACAGGACAGCATTTATAAAGAAGAAAATACACGTGAGAAAAAGTTTCACCACAGGAAGTAACTTGAATTATACAACCAAATTACTAACCAAATTATACAAACATATTTCAGAATTTCAGCAGCTTTCTGAGGTTCCATAGACCACTTTAAAGTAATGTTTTATCCAGTTTATATGTTTTCCCTCTTACTCCAGATGTAATCATTCAGCAAAGACATGTTTGGAGTCAAATTTTTGCTTCTTTAGTTTAGAACTATAGCTGAGTTTAATATCACTAACAAACAACAGAAATCACAAAAACCTTTGCTGTCATTGCTGTTTCCATCCATCCATCCATCCAACCATCCATCCATCCACTACTATTTACTAGTGCATTAATTTGCTGACTACTTCACTAATTTGTTTTATTTTCTTATATATATAAATTTTACTTTCATTTTACAGTTACATTTTATATTTTTTTACATTTAACTTATTTTTATTGTTTTACAGTTCTTATTAGTTATATATATATATATATATATATATATATATAATTTTTTAATAATCTTTTCTCATCAATCACCTGTAATGCACTTTGAATTTCAATCTGATTTGTATGAAAAGTGCTATATAAATAAAGTTTTGATTGATTGATTGACTACTTCCCTACTCTATGCAACCTCTATTATAATTTTGTGTGTCCATAAGTTTTTGGACAGTCACACAGTTTTTTAAATTTTGCCTTTGCACACCACCACCACGGATTTGAAATGAAGAAAATTATGCAAAAAAAAGTGCAGACTTTCATCTTTGCCAGACTTTTACTGGACCTGTCTTAAGTTGTTGGACATTTGTTGATCTACCTGCATTTGACTGAATCTGAGCACAAAGTTTGATAAACTTTTAAATTTTAATTATGCCTCTTACATCAGAGGTCAAGTTACCAATAAACACCAGTGACCAAGTTCCATTAGTGGCTATACATGCCATAGCAGTACCACCACCATGTTTGACAGATAATGTGGTATCTTTCAGATCATGAGCTCTCCATTTCCTTCTCTTCCCATCATTCTGGTGTAAGTTAAACATGGTTTCATATGTTCATAGACTCAACTTCAGACCTTTTATTCTCTTGATATGTCACAAGATAATGAAGAAACAAGCCATATTGCTTATCAGTCATTTGTCTGATTACTTTGTAAAAATAGACAGACTATGTAAAAAAACTGTATTTTCTATATTTCTGTTAATATTTTTCAATCACATCTTGATTATTTAAGTTTAAATCCACTGTGGTGGTGTAAAGAGACAAAATTCCAAAATGTGTGTCACTGTCCAAAACCTTTCAAAGTGATAACAATAACATTGATCTTACTGGGGTCTTCATTGGGCAGTGCTTGGGGGGCATCAGTAGGCTCTTGCGGAATAGGTGGCCCGACAGTCAGCTGGAAGATGCGTCTCTCATGCAGGCCACAGTAGTGATGGTGTAAGTGGCAGGAGTACAGCCCTTCGTCGAGCGGTTGCAGGTTTGAGATGGTGAGTGAGAAATCTCCTTGTGAAAAAGCTGCGGATGAAATGTTCATTTTCTGCTGGATGAAGAGCGGCCCATAGTGGCGCCGTTCTCCTGAGGCATACAGGTCAATAAGGCGGTCAGCACGGTCATGTCGGACCCCTGGGGGCTGGCGGTCCCAGTGCACCACCTGCTGCTGTTCCTCCTGACTGTTGCCTTCCGTCCAGATGGGGCGGCGGTTCACGCAGGGGAGCACCACCGTGCTACCCACCAGGACCACATACACGGCCTTCTGCCCATCCCAAAAGCGCCTCTCCTTCCGGGCTAGAATAGCAACACAGTTTGGATGAATACATATATATGTGTATGTGTGTGTGTGTATATATATATATATATATATATATATATATATATATATATTAATTCTGCTAAATTCTTATTGGCCTTGTTAATATTTTTACTTTAGCTAAGTCTTTATGTGTGAAGATGTGTGTAGTGAATTTTTGTCCTAATTTTAAATCAATTCTAATATTTCTTTCTTATTATATACATATTATTTTCGTGGCACATCACATGCATTTCAAATGGGTTTTTTTCATACATTTCTACATTTTTGTCTTAGACTTGTTGTGGCAAATTACCCAACAGCTGTGTGTGTTATGAACATAAGTTAGATCCACTAGAGACCATTGAGATCATGCAGGTCTTCACTAGCAATGTTCACATTAAGATTTTTGTGTGAAGCAGTAAACATACATAGATGCATATACTGTAAGTGAACTCCAGTTTGCATTAAGACATGGGCATGTTCGAGCACTCCAAAAACTGGTATACAGAGAAACATCCACCAACCTGATTTAGTGACATTAAGCTGCACTTTGATGGATTCATAGAGATGACAGTAGTGATGATGAAGGTTGCAGGAGTAGGTGCCTCTGTCATTTGTTGTCACATCTGCAAATAGCGCATCAGTTAATTCAAAGCATTGGGTGGCATATTTTTGTCATGTTTTTAATAAATACAAATAATCACCTTTAATAACCAGTGAGAAGTTGCCATCTTTGAAAGCATTCTTGGGCATGCTGATGCGTCCCTGGTTATATCCATTATAGATGCGCTGATCTCCTGCAGAAAACATATCCAGAACACGCTCCATGGTGTATTCTGGAGCACTGCGGAACAGATCCCAGTGAACAACACGTTGACGGTCCATAAGCCGGTCCTGGGTCCACACCATGCGTTGGCTGTGGCATTGCAGTACCGCTTGTGACCCCTGAGGTGCGCTGATGTTGTACATGCCCACCACTACACTACTGCCATCGCTTTGGCCTAGCACTGAGGACAAAAGCATTATCAATAAATAAGCATCAGCATTCCCTGTTTTATTGGATATTAAGAAATAATAAATGTATCTTAACTTTTATTTGAACAAAAAAAGAACCAGTTATATAAAATGTTATATAAAAATTCCACATCCACCTTTATCACACACTAGTGAATATTAAACACACTAGTGAACACACACACACACTAGGGGACAATGAGCAGACTTCAGAAACAGCACCTAGGGTGCAGTTGGGGTTTAGGAGCAGGAGCGTCATGGTAGAGTGAAAAGGGGAACTGAGTTACCTGGGCCCCAAGTGGTTGGAGGGCCCTTGAGGAGCCTGAAATTTTATGTTCCTTTAAATATTAAAGTTTTAAAAATTGTTATATCTAGTTATCATTTAGCAAATATAGTACAATATTATGATATTATAGTAGCTAGCCTTGTTCATTTTAATTGTTTGTTAGTGTTACTATTTTGTGCTGAAACTCAGCGATTAACTGGACTCACTGGCCTAGTGATGCATAAAAGGAAGGAAGAAACTCCTGATTTGCGGTGAATTTTTGAGAGATAGATAAGAAGTGTCACACGTACATGGACACGATTTCATTTGTTTATTTTGCTAGCTGGTGAATGCTTTAGGACAGATAGCTAACAATACAATATGGTCCCAAAATCCACCCCAAAGCAGTTTTGCAAAGGTTACTCCTACATTTTGACATGTTGGGTGGTCATAGCGGGTCCTATTCTGGCTGGAGTGGTCAAGCACTAGGTTGCACAGCAAAAATTAACTTGATTATTTCCTAAAAAGTGATTCCTTGTGACTAAAACTTTTTTTTCTGACTGAACTCCAAGAAATCAAATGAATCCATTTCTAACAGAATATATGCTGTAAATGATACTGTGGTGAGGTGCCAGTATGGCTTGGTGGTTAGCATGTTTGTATCTCAGTCCTGAGGTCTTGGGATTGAGTCCCCATCTGGGTGGAGTTTCCATGTTCTCCAACTTGTCAGTGTGGGAACAGAGTCTCCGGTTTCTTCGCAAAGTCCAAAAACATGGAGATCAGGTGAATTGGTTACTCTACATTACCCTGGTGTGAGTGTGTGTATGCCTGTGTGTGTACCAGGGTTGGATTGGCACCATGTACTGGCTATGGTTAAAATGATAGATTGTCCTGCCCAGCGCCAAATGGAGGGGTAAGGGGACTCATTTTGCACTTTTCCACCAACACGGCACCAGCACCGTTCTGGTTCACAAACCTAGTTTTGAACCGTTCGGCACATTTCCACCAACAAAAATATCGCCTCGAACCAGGAACGTTCGTTCGCAGCGGGAACCAAAAAAATATTTGGTTTTTCAGTGCAAACCAAATGCGCCTGCGCACTCAACGCAAGAAGATGGCGACTCATAGTGTACAGTGGTCCACTGAAGAAACTCAGTTTTTGTTATCTGTTTGGTGTTCTCCGGAGTTTCAGGAGAAACTTGAGGGGAGTATTAGAAAGGAGAAACTCTACAGCGAGCTGGTGGAGGATTTAGCTCAGGCAGGTTTTGTTCGTTTAAGAGAGCGAGTGATAAATAAGCTAAAGAAGCTAAAAAAGGACTACAGAGATTCTAAAAAGGAGCTATCGCACAGTGGAGCTGGACGAGGGAATGTACCGGCTCTAGATTTGACTTGTGAAGTGAAACAAACATTTGTACCAAGAGCACAAATGCTCGCAAGTAGTCGATGCGCTCCGCCATCTTTGTTTATAATTCCGCTTTGTTGATGACGTACACCGTGACGTATCCTCGGTTCAACTAAAACTAGTGGAAATGCGGGCTGGTTCACTAAAAAGCCCCGAGGTTCTCATAAGCCCGAACGGCACCAGTTCAAGAACCAGAGTTATTTTGGTGGAAAAGTACTAACAGTGACCCTGAACTGGAATAAGTGGTTATGTTGGTGGATGGATGGTACTGTGGTTAGTGAAGAGAGAAGATAGAGTTAAAATGTGTTGAAAGCAACTCACCAGTGGTGAAGAGAGACAACACAGCAACTGTAATAAAAGCAGAGAGAGAATCATAATTAAAATCACAACACAGTAAGAAAGCAAGCCAGCATGAGGTCGAAAGCAAAGCCTGAATGCAGGTTGACCTTGCTTCTTTCCCCCAGGCCAAGAAGCTACTGAGCACATGGTACCAGTCGCCTCTTAAAACAACTCTATTAGTGATGGTCATCACTGGTTAACTGACAAAAATCAACAGAGGACCAAGCTCATTTGCCAAACTGCCAGGCTAATATGATACCACAAATCAGGCCATATGGCTATTTGGATAAACACACATGTTGCATGAAAAATACAAAGACACATACAGGAAGGACAATGATGGTTACAGACGACTGAATCATCTTGAACTGGACTTAAAATGGAATGAAAAGTATGATCCAAGGTAAACTAAGTTCCTCTCTCTGCTCTACAGCTGTGTTTTCTCTGGAATAGTGAGGACGGTTGCCTTGACGAGAAATCTGAAACATTTGTTTATGAATGAAAGTCAGACTGATGGTACGTTTGTAACCTGCAGAAATAAACACAGTCGTCCCTTTAAGTCTGCATAAGTGCTCAGCACACATCCCTAACAGGACAGTCCTCTGTGCTCTCAGGATGCATTTAAGCCCAAAATATTACAATAAATATTGAAATAAAATGTTGTATAAGGATGAATGGCTTCTTTAGTTGCTTAACTATCGAGTTATGTCTCCTGTCCAAGCCAACAAACCTCTGTGTGCTGTCTTTTATAGTCATTAACTGTGATCCAAAAGACATTTTGCATGTCCCAGTGTCAATGAATTGTTGCATCGGGCATGTGAACTTAATATTAGGGGTTAATGATGCCAATAATAGTATCAAATGTAACTATTTCTTTCATACTGCCCCCTTTCTCAGTTTTTTCTCTTGCTCTGTCTGTGCTTTTCATTCATTCTCACTTTCACTCACACGCTCGCTCCTTCGGTTCACTTCCCTATTGGTTCCACCAGAGTCCTATGCCATTCGTACTATAATTCTCATCAGTCCTTGCTCCACTTAGTCAGCCCCATGTCAGTAGTCTCGCTGAACACCACAAGACCCAGAATCCCTTTCATTCGCCCAAGCCTGGCTCTCGGCTCCTTTCACCTGTTTGTCATCAGTCTCTCTATTTAAACAGCCCTATGTCATTCTTACTTTGCTTGATATTGTCGTGCCTTGCATGCACAAGCGCAGCCTCCATTCTCAATCCCTTGAAGTTATGTACTTCCTTAGTCTTTCTGAGCATTATTCGGATTTAGACTTCCTTAGTCTTTCTGAGCATTATTCGGATTTAGACTTCCTTCGTCTTTCTGAGCATTATTCGGATTTAGACTTCCTTCGTCTTTCTGAGCATTATTCCGATTTAGACTTCCTTCGTCTTTCTGAGCATTATTCCGATTTAGACTTCCTTCGTCTTTCTGAGCATTATTCCGATTTAGACTTCCTTAGTCTTTCTGAGCATTATTCCGATTTAGACTTCCTTAGTCTTTCTGAGCATTATTCCGAT
>BRDA01010092.1:32511-55541 GCA_036984385.1 Crenuchus spilurus
CCTTAGTCTTTCTGAGCATTATTCGGATTTAGACTTCCTTAGTCTTTCTGAGCATTATTTCGATTTAGACTTCCTTAGTCTTTCTGAGCATTATTTCGATTTAGACTTCCTTAGTCTTTCTGAGGATTATTCTGATTTAGACTTCCTTAGTCTTTCTGAGCATTATTCCGATTTAGACTACCTTAGTCTTTCTGAGCATTATTCGTATTTAGACTTCCTTAAGTCTTTCTGAACATTATTCGGATTTAGACTTCCTTAAGTCTTTCTGAACATTATTCTGATTTAGACTTCCTTAAGTCTTTCTGAACATTATTCTGATTTAGACTTCCTTAAGTCTTTCTGAACATTATTCCGATTTAGACTTCTTTAGTCTTTCTGAGCATTATTCCGATTTAGACTTCTTTAGTCTTTCTGAGCATTATTCGGATTTAGACTTCCTTAGTCTTTCTGAGCATTATTCGGATTTAGACTTCCTTAGTCTTTCTGAGCATTATTCTGATTTAGACTTCCTTAAGTCTTTCTGAGCATTATTCCGATTTAGACTTCCTTAGTCTTTCTGAGCATTATTCCGATTTAGACTACCTTAGTCTTTCTGAGCATTATTCGTATTTAGACTTCCTTAAGTCTTTCTGAACATTATTCTGATTTAGACTTCCTTAAGTCTTTCTGAACATTATTCGGATTTAGACTTCCTTAAGTCTTTCTGAGCATTATTCGGATTTAGACTTCCTTAGTCTTTCTGAGCATTATTCGGATTTAGACTTCCTTAGTCTTTCTGAGCATTATTCGGATTTAGACTTCCTTAGTCTTTCTGAGCATTATTTCGATTTAGACTTCCTTAGTCTTTCTGAGGATTATTCTGATTTAGACTTCCTTAGTCTTTCTGAGCATTATTCCGATTTAGACTTCCTTAGTCTTTCTGAGCATTATTCGTATTTAGACTTCCTTAAGTCTTTCTGAACATTATTCTGATTTAGACTTCCTTAAGTCTTTCTGAGCATTATTCCGATTTAGACTTCTTTAGTCTTTCTGAGCATTATTCGGATTCAGAGCTTTTTCACACCAGTAGTTTGTTTCTCTGGTCCAAATCAGACCCAGTTCGTTTAACTTGGAGCGTTTCCCCCCTTATTTTCACACAGGCACAAACATAAACACACCAAAATGTGCCCAAACAAACCACGTGAACACAATGTCCCTTCTGATTGGTCAGAGCTGTCTGGCGTGGGAGCAGGAAAGTAAACCCTACAGCAGGAGCAGTAAAAGCTAAAACTGTCACTGTCCTGTTGCTGTTTCTGCGCCATCTACTGCCTCGCGTCACTCACCTGTCCTGAGTTATGTTATTATGTTATAACTGAGCTGAGTTATTATGTTGTTTTAACCTGAACACATCTTTTACAATTTTATGCAAAATTTGATGAATTAAATGATGACTTAGGAGAATAGCTAACTCATCATATTTATATATTTTTTCACTCCAGATGTCAAACAACCAATACATGTTTAGAGTCAATTTTGCTTCTTTATAACTGAAGCTGCAAAACCAAAGTTGGTAACAAATATTAGAACACAATAATCATTTAGTGTCTTGTGTTTCAACTCATAAAACATTTCAGTTGGACACACCAGCAACTCACAGCCAGTTCTTTAGTGCTTCAGTTATGGATGGCATACTGGTATTGATGGGTATCAGTTGGTATAATTGTGCATATTGGCATATATGAAGAGCTGATGATTACATCATAAAACATTTTGCTAATGCATTTTGATAAGAATATAGATACAAGAACGGAATCTACTTCACCACACACAGCATTGCCACTACAGCGACGAGCATCTACTCAAATCATAAAATACTAAAAATGATACATTAAACAATCAGTTTTATTTTGATAGTTTTTTAGTATGTGCTAACCTGTCATGTCCTTTCTGCTGATATGAACCTGATACTGATACCCATCATCCATAAGTGAAGAACTGAAGGGTTTGCCTGTGAGTGCCGGTAAGATTTTATGAGTTGGAACACCAGACACTTGTTAAAGAAACTGACTCATTTTCTTTATTGTCCCACCCAATGGTTAAATACAGTAAAAGCATGAATTCATTACACAAACGTGATAACACAAACACAGTAAACCAGCACACATACAAAAAAGACATGTTAGAGACATAAGCAGACACAATATTGCAAGACATAGAAGTTATACAGGGCCTGAAATAAATGAGCCTGATATTCCACATACAAGTACATTCCAGATATTCACCAACACACAAATCAAAGTAACACCTACTAAAACCTTTTCTCACCAAATGTGCACTGAGAATACGTCAAAGCTACTGAAACCCTAGTATATTCACTGGACAGCTGTTTCAGCAGCTGTGGTTAACATTCAGATGAGTCAGCTTCTGAGGAAGCTGCTCGACTCGTCATTTCTTGTAATTGGGATTTTCAAGGGAGATGTTTTTTAAGTTCTCAAAGTTTGTCTTTGCATTCTTTAGTGAACAAACATTCTCAACTACAACACTGATCTTATCAGAGGTTTTCTCACAGGCAGCTACACAGTATGTGTGATTTAGTTACTGACGTTAAAGCATCCATAGACTATATTTTATGTTATTTCTCGCTGAGATTATCTTAATGAAGTGTGAGTTTGTTAAAAAACTATACTCAAATTTTCTGACCATTTCCTAATGTGTAATTAGAATTAAACAGTTTTTGTCGGTTTGGATTTAAGACTCAGGTAAATAAATGGCCTCTGTTCTGATTGGCCGTTATTTTGTTCAATTACACAGAAATCAACCTGAGATGAAACACTCCTTATAACTTCTGCATGAATGAGCAGCGCTGCTGTAGGCTGAATCGATAAATGTTTAATTTTACGACATCAGAAAAACAATGAATTCATGATTAATTTTATTTTACATAGACTGTTCAGTCCTGTTTTAGGACTTAGAACTTGCTTTTTTATTTGACTAGAAATACCCAACATTTCAGGACTATTCAAGGACTAGAAAATGTGCAGATCATTAAAATAATAATGTATTTTGTATAGAAATGTGTAATGTATATATTTTTTCAAAGCTATATATATATTAACTTTTGCAAGAATAACATTTTACGAGGATATATCTCTAGTTTCAGTCATGCAGGAGGTAAAGGAAAAGCCCTGAGGCAAAGGTACAAAGCTGATAATGAGCATGTGTTCAAAGCCACATGGACTTCAAGGAGTGAGAAATGAGTGTGTATGTGTGAGGTGAGAGACAAAGAGAGATTGTAAAAGAGAGAAGAAGAAAGTGTACATGCACAATTATTGGCCAATCTGCTTGCACAATGTGCTTTTTGCCAATTTTTATCCCTTCCCAATGTAGTAGTAGCCAATTAACCCATCTAATCCATTAGGACTCTCCCCATCACTTTGCAATGTTCCTGACTGTAGGAGGGTGAAGACATGCACAAGACTCCTCTGCTGCGTGTGATACAGCCACCACCTCTTTTCAAACTACCGCTGATACACCATCACTGGGGAGCCAACACACTCGGAGGAAAGCGCAGGATTCCCAGCTCCGAATGGACCAATCAGTAGACGCCTGAGCCAGCGGACATTGTAATGTGTGAGTGATAGGGAGAGAGAGTACTGCCAATTTTGCTCTCTTGGGCCCGGCTGTTGATGGCAAACAGCATGACTGGATTTTAACTCGCTATCCTCTGGTCATAGTGTCAGCGTCTTAGCCTGCTGAGCCATTTGGGGCCCAATCAGCATTTAATTTATACATGCAGTGAAAAACACACACAATCAAAAACACTAGGGGGAAGTGATCACACATGCATGAAGCACTGGGCTGCCCCTATCAATGGATCCCAGGGAGCGGTTGGGGGTAAGGTGCCTTGCTAAAGGGCACTTCAGTCACATTCTGCCAGGGGATTGAACCAAGACCTTCTGGTCCCAAGCCACAGCAGCCCCAAGAGAGAGTGACAGGAATTTGC
The DNA here is from genome assembly GCA_036984385.1 of Crenuchus spilurus. Classification (NCBI taxonomy): domain Eukaryota; kingdom Metazoa; phylum Chordata; class Actinopteri; order Characiformes; family Crenuchidae; genus Crenuchus; species Crenuchus spilurus. The sequence goes on from BRDA01010092.1 coordinate 36,494, forward strand.
TGAGCTTTTTAAAAAGCAATGTGATCACCACATTTTCACAAGTCTAAGACACACTTCACACTAAGCTGCACCACTCAACACCAGCACGCTAGGGTTTGAAAGCTATATCACCTCTGCTCTCTTGCTTTATTTGGTCTTTCCATTTCTCTGAGGGTAAGATGAGCTTTACTAGACTCTGAAAATGTCTGAGATATTACATCAGACTTGGCTAAGCCATGTGGCCAAATTTTGGGAGACTAGGATGTAACTTAATCTGCAGAGAGTTGCAGTTTTTATGCCAAATAAAAAAGAAAGGGAATTTTCTGAATGGGAAATTTTTGTAAAAGCTGGAAATGGGTTTAATTAAATCTTGGCCTTTCTTTGGATGACTCTCTCTGTGTCACTGTCTGTAGAAGGGTCACATATTCTCTCTAGAACCTTTCTTCAACTAGGACTTCACTGTCCATATTGTGCATTTTGTATTCCCCATCATTGTTCATAATACATTACCATTCAAACCTCCATTTATACAGTAAACCCCCCGTATTCGCGGGGGTTAGGGACCAGAACCTACCGCGAATAGCGCAAATCCGCAAATACTTGTAATCCCCCTAAAAGTGCTTATAAGTACCTATTTTGATGGTTAAATCCAACCATGTGCCTTAACCTATCATCCTTAACACGTCAGAAACACGTGTAAAGACATAGAAAATAAAGTTTACTCTCTCTCTCTCTTACAATTCCACTTTGTGCTGGAAGCCTGAGAAGCTGGGCATTTAGGCGGCATCTTGGGGGTAAAAGAAAAGTAAAACTAGTCAGGTCTACGACTCCCGCAAAAGTGGCTGTGTGTTGTGCGAATCAGCCAATGAGAGCTGGCCTTGTACAGCCATCTGAATGCCAGACAATAGCATTTGAATATTGGAGCATGCACGTACCCAACTGTTGTACAGTACATATGTACTACAGAACAAATCGCGAATATGTGGGTTTTCCACGAATAACACGTAGATATGTTCTAGAACAGGGATACTCATTGCGCGGCTCCCGAGCCACATGCCTTGCTTTATTGGTGGCTCTCGTGACCGGTTACAAAAGTACGCCAGCACAGCCAAAGTATTCTTAAAGTATGCTGAAGAGACATATAATACACTCAACATTCCAAGCACTTGCCTTCTATTTCTAATTTTGCCTCAATTAACGTTGGTTCCAAATGGGGGATTCTGTGGAAGCTGGCAACACAGGCACTGTCTCCAACAGCAGTTTACACGAGACAGCAGAGCACAGTTGCTAGGATCGCGGTTTTCACGCCAAATTGGGCTTGTTTGAAAATCCAGTCGCGGGTGAAAAATCAAGGGTTAGGGGGTTTTTTTTGCGTTTTTTGGGGCTACTTTAAAAATTGCTTTAAAAACACTCATGTTACCATATTATTATTGACTTTAAGATAAATAGCAATACTGATGATAAATCCCTTATAAACAAAATACTAAGTCGTACACTCGTACACAGTTGTTTTGCCATTCGCTTCAAACGTGTGACAGAGTGGGCTAGTTTAAGCTCCTAAAGGGCGAGTTTTAGATTGACTTTAGGCTGGATATTTTTGTTGGACCTGGCAACCCTGCAGCAGAGTGGCTACACGGCAGCAGCGATTCTATAAGCTAGCTAGTTCATAGGTGGGTTGTTTATTTTTTTCCATTATTTGAGTGACTTGGGGTGATATTGTGGCTCTCCACTTGACTTTGATCTGTTAATATGGCTCTTTTGAAAACAATAGTGAGGATCACTGTTCTAGAGAAAATTCTGCGAATAGGTGAATCCGTGAATAGGCGGGGGTTCAGTGTACACATATACACATATATACAGTATATAAAGGTTATCTGTTGCTATTGGCAGCTCAATATTCAAAATGCAATGTGGACTGAATAGGCTAAATAAGGGGGGGGGGGGGTCCATAGTGTAATAGTTAGCACTCTGGACTCTGAATCCAGCTAAATCTCAGTGGATTCAGTCGTCTGGTGCAGCTTGTGGCCTGGTGGTTACAGGCAAGGTCTTGCTGGTTTTGATATTCTGGCAGGACATGGATGTTCTTCAGCAAGGCATTTAACCTCCAATTACTCCCCGGGAGCCAGGATACTGGCTTCGGGGATGTGTGCCAATGGCCCCTACTGTGTTCAGTAGTGTGTGTTGGTGTGTTTCACTGCACAGACGGGTTAAATTCAGAGCCTCTTCTGCTGTAAGCTGAGTAGGTACATATGTGTAAATGCGCAATGCCTTTAAAATGGAATGTTTTAGGCGCTTTCCATAAACGGCAGTGAACAATACATTTTGGAAACCACATCAAACCCTTATTTTAAAAACGTGAGCATGATAAAATCTTTTAAATCATATTTCCTATTTATATTCCTTTCTGATCATTTCTTTGAAGCAGAACTGTTGCCTCAGATGTGTTTCCAGTGGAGCTTAGCCAGAACATTGTTCTCTGAGAGGTAAGTACAGAAAGACTGTGTTGACACATGTTGTGCTAGAGGCAGTGTGTGCTCCACCTGGGCTGGGCCCTTCTGCTGAATTCAAGATCTGCTGACTGTGCAAAATGCTCCAGTAGGAATTCTGAAACTGTTTTTCATACATGCAGCCACACGGCTCTCCTTTACATAATGAATACAACATAATAATTATGTCAGCTAATGGAACTCTTTACTTTTGACACAGACGTGTCTTTCAAAACAAGAATTTTTGCACTTTAATGTAAACAGAGAAATTTTACTTGGACTTAAGTAAGATCTTACCAGGGCATCTGTAGTTTGAGCCAGACAGGAAGTGAAGAAAAAGGCCTGAGGCAATAATAAAGGTAAAGCTGGTAATGAGCACATGTTATAAGTCAATTACACATGGACTTTAAGGAGTGAGAGAGGAGAGAGCACTACAAAAACTAAAGGAGTCTTTAATGTCCAGTATCCCAATACATTTTACACTGTCATGTCAAAATATTTTGGCCACCCCTGGTTTGGAATTAACTCAACCCGGGGCATCACAGGTGTCACATGATGAGGTTTATGCATGTATATATCTGTGAGCACACTAGTCAGTTGTAGCAGAGTGCAAAACAATCATCATGGACAAAAGACACAATTTTATTGATGGGTACTGGGTGAAGTTTGGTAGCATCTCCGAAACCATTAACTTTATGGAATGTTCTAAGGATGTAAATCTGTATCAGTAGTTTGATCAGAGGAGGATGGATCCCCTTTGTGAGTCTGGTTCCTCCCAAGGTTTCTTCCTCCAGCCTTGAGGGAGTTTTTCCTTGCCACTGTTGCCTTCAGCTTGCTCACATCGGGCTTAGATTCAGTTTGTTTGATATTAAATATGTAAAGCTGCTTTGTGACAACACCCATTGTAAAAAGCGCTATATAAATACATTTTGATTGATTGATTGATTCTAGAGCTGCTGTAGTGAAAATGTACTAATAATTATACACTTAGTGTCTCCCAACTGCATAACAGTGATGCCACTAATCTCTATAATGAATGCAGGAGCAACAAGAAAAGTGTCAGGGATCACAACTGACCTTTATGTAAAAGCTATATTATTTGTGCTATATTATTATTATTATTATTATCATTTTTTCTAGAGTATAGCAGAAAAGTAGTTCTAAAAAGACAAAAATATTCAGAGAATATTCAGTATAATGAGCTGTAATGCTATGCAGGGGACCATGTCCATCTCAAAACTGGACCTAGACCATACTGACTCAATCTTTGAGGTGATGAATCAGTCTCTCAGTCAAACATCATCTTCTGGTTCTGAATAAAACCATATGTTTCTTCTCACAGTGTGAAGAACCTGCCCAAAACACCAGTGCATCACCAACACTCTGCTAACAAAGCAGAAAAAAAGAAAGTGTTGAGTCACTTTGAATGTCCTTCCAAGCCCACCACATGTTTCTGAGGATGTATGATGACTACCTACCTTTGAACTGTTTTCTCAGCATTACAGGCCCCTCCAAGGGGAAATCCACTGATTATTTAACATTTCTGCTTAAAAGCACAGTATGTAATAGTTTGGGTTATCTTTTAGCAGAATTTAATATAATTGCTAATAAAAAATAATTAAAAACACATCTAATCATTATAAACTAAGAAGTCCTTTGAATATTTTATCTTAGAATAAGCTGTTAATATCTACATTGGTCGCGGGTCGAACACTGACTGAGGCCGCCATGTTTCTACAATAGTTCGAAAAGGACAAACGAGGCCAGCAAAAACCGTTTGTGTTGTAATGACAAATTGGCCACTCAAATTCGACGGCGCTGTAGCTTTGTTTTACCGTTGGCTGACATAAAACAGGAGAAGAAATAAATGTATACCTCAATAAGAAATACACGGAGGAGAAGCAAGAATAAAGGGTTTTTTTGTTTATTTGTTAAGATGGCGGAACATTCTTTTGCTCGTCAAGAAGAGAAAACACAACTTCAATCGTCAAAGAAAAGAAAACATGAAACTTAGCTTCATATTTGTGTGCGCAGTGTTTTTCCGCCATTCCACCTTAAATGGTGCTGCAGGACATTGTAGTGCATCGGAGCTGAACGCCACTGCTTTGACGCTACTGCAGCATTTAAGGTGGAACGGGAGATTCGTAGCTGTGCGCTAGTTCGCAAGCTTAGCTAATATGAGCTCGTGTGAACTCTTGTCGGCTGAAGAGCATGGCAAGCTTACCTTGACTAGAGAAAAATGTGTATCCTGTCTGCATTATCTGTCTACAGTGAAGCAGTTTACTTTGTTACTTTGTACAGAAAACAGCTAACGTTTACAATAGCACAACTGAAGTGCAGAAAATATGTTTCGTCTGCATTGTAGCTATGATAATTTTACATATTACATTTCCTAAATTTCTAATTAAAATTAATCTTACCACTTGACATCACTAGCTCTAAAGCTGCTATTAAACATGGCGTTCGGGAGCATCAAAGATTTATGAGTATGGAAGGGAGGGGCTCTGGAAAAAGTCTTCAGTTGGTTGCAATATGGAAACTAAACCACTAGATGTCGCTGGAAACTACATACTGGGCCTTAAGATGTAAACAAGAACAGTTGTGACAGTGACAGGAACCAAATATGTTAGCTACTATACACTAAGCAATTGCACAAATGGTGATGAATGTGTTGCATGATACCTGACACTATGGTAATTATGGTTACCATGTTTTTGGCCCAAAACATCCATTTTAATTCCTAATGATGATGACTATTGTACCATTATCAACATGTGCAAACGTAATATAGGTTCATTTTGGATAGTGAATAAGATACACAGTCATATCATTCCTGGTTTGGAATGAACTTGGCTTTGGATGTCACAGATGCCATGTGACAGGATACATTTTTTATTATTGCTCAGTCATCATTCACCTCTGGCATCAATGGCCCTTATGCCATAGGGAGGCATTCAATGTATGAGAAGTGCATCTCTGTTCACCTTCACTACAGCAGCTCTAGAACATCCCACAAAGTTAGCAGTTTCTGAGATGCTACCACTCTTTGGCTGGTATTTTATTATCATGCCCTCTTGGACATCAATCCAGTTGTGTCCTTTGCTCATTATAATGCTTTTGCACTCTGCGACAACTGACTGGTGTGCTCACTTATTTACACATGCAGCAAACCCTGTCACGTAGCATCTGTGATTGGCCAAGTTCATTCCAAACCAGGGGTGGTTATAATATTCAGATATGACTATGGCAACATTCTGTCTCCTGGTTTTTATTACCACCACAGTAAAAATTGTCTAAGTTTATCAACAATGCACCATCACACATGTGTTTGTTTACTTTTCAATAATTGAAGCAAGCAGAAAATATTGAAAAAAATAATAAATTTGCAGCAAGCCACTTAGTTTACTACACCCCACAGCTAACATTATACATTATTGCATCAATCTTTTACCCCTACTGGGTGATTCCGGACTTCAAAACATACAAAATTCCACAGAGACAGGAGTACAAAATAACCCATTTTAGAACATAAGTCTACATCTGGTTTCTCTTTTCCAGAGAATGTCTGTACAAACAGCAACCTCCTCTGAACTCACTTCACGAGTCCGGAAAATAACCTCACGACTGTTTTCCTCTGGATTTTGGTAGAAACAGGGACTTTTTACTTTTCCAAAACAAAGAAGCGACACTGATGTCTAAACTCCACCAGCACCAGCTGGTAAGGACATTTGGTCTACATCACAGGTAAACAGCAGAGACAGACTGAAAAGCTATTACAGCAAAAGAAGAGAGAAGGCTTGCAGATGCTCCACTGGGAGATTCTTTATGGTTTCTTGTCAATGAAACAAACAGTAGGTTGTGATCTGGGTCAAACACTGATATTCACACATCTGGACATCACACTCAGTCTTGGTGTGTTGACACATCTATACTTGTTTTACAGTTCTTATGGAGACCTGCATTTGTAGACTACAAAAAGTAATGGCAGAAAGTTTTCTGAAAGAATAATCAGAAGTAAAGTAGAAAACATTGGTCAGTTGTAACAGTATATCTACACTTCAGTGTACAGACTAAAAACAAGTAAATACTCACTCTGAAGGCAGAGCAGCACACTTGCTTTCTTCACCACAGCCATCACCTGCACTTCACAAGCTGTTGTGACAGCTGTATCACCTGTATGAGTTGCAGACAAGTCTAAGAAGAGCTCGCTGTTGGTCGACCAGCGACAACAGCAGCACCAGCAGTACTAAGCCCCGCCCACTGCAATGCTAAACCTAACTACAGCCTCACTACTTACTCCACCCACCCACCCTCTAAAGTCACAACTCACACCCATCCTTTCTCATTAACAAAACCCTTCCTAGGACACGTGTATACACTGAATTTGTAAAAATAAATCAGACTCCTGCAGCATCTGTTCACTCAATTTGGATTAATGTTGAACACAACAATCAAAACAACAGAAGTGATTCAGAAAAAACAGTATAAACAAAACAAGGTGATTAACCATCTAAAACTCTGACCGGAAAAACTGACCTTCTGACTAGTTTAAGAAAAAGAAGTCAACACACTGCATGCATGAGTTTTGTTTTCTATCATTTTTGATACATCTAAAAATCTATTTCTCACAGTATTTGGTTTAAACAAATAACAGAACACAAGCTTTTTAACAAATTAAATAAATTTTTACTCAGGTCATTTCACTTATCCTCTTGTGCAATGCTTGGATAATCCACCAGGGGGCAAAAGACATGTATCTGATTTTAAACATCAGGTTTTTCTTATGTATTTATTTCAATATATACTATCATTTAATCAGAGGTGGGTAGAGTAGACAAAAATTGTACTAAGTAAAGCACTGTTACTTCAGAATAATATGACTCAAGTAAAAAGTAGTCATCCATATAATTACTTGAGTAAGAGGGAAAAAGTGCTTGGTGAAAAAACTACTCAAATGCTGAGTAACTGTTGAGTAACGTCTGATGTATTTGTTAACACAAGCACTCAATGAGGCAGACAAAAATACATCTTTAGGCAAATTAGAGTCAATCTAATCAATAAAATAAAATAAAATTAATTACAAAATAGCTTAAATTAAAAATAATCCAGGTAAACTGAAGTACTTCAATAAAAATACATCAATAAAATAATAAATAAATTAAGCACAAGTAACATTCCAAACCTTTGTACTTTTTTACCAGGCTCTACAGGCAGAACTAGAACAAGGCAGCCCATAAACTCTCATAAACTGTGTGTGTGTGTGTGTGTACTTTTTGTAAGGGAAACATGCTTTCAATAGCATTGCCGACGCTGATTCTGACATTTTTCATCCGTTTGCAACGACTGTAAAGCTAACCAGTGTTGCCAGATCTCGCGATAGAAACAAGCAACCAGCTCTATGAAAGCAAGCCCAAAATAAGCCCAACTGGCAACCCAACACATTCTGTAAAACAGAAGCCTCTTTTAAACAGTATAAAGGCAAATATTCATTATGACATTATACATAAACAACACAAACATTATGCTAAACACTTTTAATATAAAAAATTTGAATAACTTAAATTATTTAATAAATTATTTTAAAAACTTAAATTCTTTGAATAACAAAATCTTTACAGAACTGAGTTTTATGTGCTGATTACTCATTAGTGAGTTCAGTTCAGGTACATTTCCTCCACTTGTTCACACTTCTGTAGTTCTAAGAGACATCTCTCCTCATTAGACACATTTAGCCACATACTGTAGGTTCCCATGGAGGCCAAAATATAAACAGATTTTCACATTTTGATGCTAAAAAGAAGAGCAATTAAAAGGGGAAAAATGTTTATTTGGTATTATGTCTACATTTGATCCATGTTAGAGTTATCTGACTACTTAATCAGCAGTCCTTCAGGTAAAGGATTAGTGCAAAAGACACAAGCAAACCTACTACAGACACATAGAGCATACAAGCTCACACAGTCTATCAGCACATGCCTAAACCTAAACTTATAACCCGTTATTGTGAAATGCCCCCAAGGTTTTCACAGCTCAGGCTAGCAGGGATGTGGTGTTTACAGCCTGGGAGTCTACAGACGGGGGTTAGCTAGATAGTGCAGACTCAGCTCTCTCCCCTTCAAATAAAACTCCAGGGAGCAAATAAACACAAGGATATCAGGAGACTGTTCTTCCTCTGCTGGCTCTCTGTGCTGCCAAAATTCATCTGCTCTCTGCTGAGTGACTTTAGCAGGGACGTGTAAGCACACACAGCACGAACATACAGAAAACTCTGTACTTCACACAAATGGTGTTGTGAAGATGTTGCTGGATGAGCAATCACGGTTCCATGCCTCCATGGAAAGTTTTCTTCACATTTTTAAAACAGACATTGATGCAGTTTCAATGGTCATAGAATATTATGACCACCCCTGGTTTGAGCCCGGGACATCACAGATGCCATGTGATGTGGTGATTCCTGACACTATCCTTGTTGCTTCTATGTTCATTATAGAGGTTAAATGGTCCACTGTGGTGCATTGATTGCTCTGTAGCACTGACTGAAGTCATCATTCCCATCTGGCATCAATGACCTGTTGGGCAAAACTGTTAAGTGATTGGGAGGCTCAATGTACAGTACAAGAAGTACATTCTTGGTACACCTTCACTACAGTGGCTCTAGAACATCCTACAATGTTAGTGGTTTCCAAAATGCTACCACCCTTAGCCCAGTACCCCATTATCATGCCCTTTTGGTCATCAGTCAAATCATGTCCTTTGCCCATGATGATGGTTTTACACTCTGCTACAAATGACTGGTGTGCTCGCTTATTTATAGATTCACCAATCACTGTCACATGGCATCGATGATGTCCCAGGCCAAGTTGTGAGTTTCTTCAGACAGAGGCCTCCAAAATATGCTTAAATAAGAAGGATCTGCAGTAAATATTTTGTTCCAGATACCGCAAGACACCTTCAATCCTTGTAGATTCCACAGAATCCGTATGTGGGGTCCGTATGAGCTGCAAAGTTGGGTACAAGCAAGCTTTGGCTATGGGTTAAATCCTGACCACACATATGGATGCCCTCCTGAATCAGTGATGGATCCAGGATGTGTTAAACATAGGGTCCACCTAACAACACAAAACCCATGATGTTAATTAATGATACACTTATACAGTGCCTTTCTAACACCCAAGGACACTTTACATTCAACGCAATCCATTTACACACTTTGAATTCAACCACACACTGGCGAGAAGTGGCAGCCAATCAGGCACATCATGCTCTCAACCAGTGACCATCCACCTGAAGGCCTGCATTGAGCACTAGGGGATCACCCAGGACAGAGTGACAAAACATATTGACATACACACACACTGTGGGAGGAAACCCACACAGACATTGAGAGAACATGGAAACTCCACCCAGATGGGGAATTGAACCCAAGACCTCAGTGCTAAGAGGCAAACATGCCACTGTGCACTCGTTTGGGTCCCGTATAGAGTTTCTGGACTGGCCACTTTTATATGATATAAGCAGCTCAACTTTGTCACAATAACAGCCCATGACCATGTCCAACCCATGTGGAGCTCACTAAAGTGTGCTGGTTTTGTCATGCTTTGATGACTCAGAGCTGTTTAGATGCCACCAACGGCTAATTAAGCATATTAGCACACATATGTTTCCTTTAAGTATAGATCAGACTTAAAGGCACAAGATAAAATAGTCTGCTTAAGTGTGACCAATAGAAAAGTCAGGAAATTAACACTTCATAAGTAGACCTCACTGAGGTCTCCGTCACACATCCAGAACGTAGTACATTTACTACAGAAGCACACAGCTCAATAGTCTGTTTTCAACTGATGCTGGTCAGTAAATATGAATAATAAAAGGTGTAACTGCTTTGCATGACCGCAGCTCTTCTTTTTCTGTCAACAGTTTGCGGAATGAACCAGCGCTGAAACAGCGCCACTGCCCCCTAGTGGTTAATAAGGAGATAACACATTCAATTACCTTAGAGCAGGAGGGTCAAACTCCTGGAGGCTGGATTCCTGCAGTTTGGTGATCTTGATTCACACCTGATTCAACTCAGCATGTTTAATTGTAGTGACAGAGCAGAGAAATCACCTGTGCTGGACATCTGCCCTCCAGGACTGGAGTTTGACACCCCTGGTTTAGAGCCTGCATCCATGAAATCAGCAGATGACATTTTTAACACTGATAATACACTCATTTATATTCTCAACACTTATTGGGAGAAAATAACTACCTGCTGACAGAGGACTTGGCAGGATATTGTCTTGTGACACCTCTCTACCCTGACCACTTCCATATGTTCACTATCAGCAAGACTTTAATAGAACATTTATGCTACAAGCTGACTGTAAACTGTAAGGCTGGGTATAATATTTTGCAGGTGGTAACAAAATGAAAAGAAAATTCACACTTGCTTTAATGCACAACAGTGCCAAAGAACTGAGCATTCAGACCATAATCAGGAGGGCAGCAATGGTGTGAGGTTTTCATGGCATCTGAAATTTTTTTTTATTAATTAATTTACTAAGTTATAAACATGACACATACTTATACCCATACTCTGTGATTTGCACACAATGGAATTTGACTTCTGCATTTAACACGTGTGCAGCGAAACATATTAGGCATGTGCCCGAAGCAGTGGCATCCCCAGGGAGCAGTTATGGGTTAGGTGCCTTGCTCAAGCGTGTTCAGTAACAACCTACTCAGGCTCAAACCAGCAACCTTCCAGTCACAAGACCAGATCCCAAACCATCAGGCCACAGTTGACCCCCCTAAACAGACTTGCTTAATGCCGATTTTCATTTCAGGTTGTGTCTTTGAAATCTTCTCTGCTGTATGTGTTTCAGTTTCAGAGTCTGATAGGCAGTTGAGGAGGAAATGAGCAGCAAATGGGAAGGTCAGATTCTCTGATTACTTTTTAAAAATATCTATATTAAGCTAACATACAGTGGTAACCCTACTTACAGGTTTAATCCGTGCAGGAGCCGAGCTCGTTAGCTGGATGCATTTTCCCCATAAGAATACATGTAAAACTGATTAATCCGTGTCAGCCGGCCAATATACAGTATACTTTAATATGTTAAATAATGTGTTTATATGGGTTTTTTAAAAAATAAACGAGACGACGACAACGCTCGTGTAGGCTGACGGCTAAGGAGGACAGGAGGACAGGCGTACGTGTATGGCATGGTTACACTTATCATATGAAAAGTAAAAGTAAAATGTATCTAACTTTCTTGTTCACTACCTTTTGCTACCTTAGCGTCGCTTTCAACAGGCACTTCACTTTTACTGAACAGCAGTCAAAAGTATTGACTGACCTCTTCTTCTACAGTAGCATCTAGGAGATGCTACGACCGCAGCGCCCCTAGCGGTTTGGCAAACTTGAAGAAATTTATGCTACTCGTTAGCTGGAATTTTAGTCGTTACCTCTAACAAAAATATTCAGAGATCTCGACTCCTTACCTGGAATACTCGTTAGTAGGGATGCTCGTAAGTAGGGTTACTACTGTACATGGTAGTAATATCCATTTTCAGATCAAAGTATAAAATTAAACTAGTACATCCCTGCTACCCTAACAATTATTTACATTATTTTCCTTTATGTATCAAATGGAGCACTATCACTGTACACCATGTGTGTCAATCTAAAAAAAAAAAAAAAAAAAAAAGTTATTCCTTATATTAAAACAGTATAACAGTTGTGAATTTTTTTTTAACAATTACTTTTTTTCAAATTATGGCAGTACATACCTCTACAATCTTAATTCAAGAAGCAAAATTATTATTTACAAATGCATTTAAAATATCATTTAAATGTAGTAAAACATGATGTATTTACATTCACAAATGCAAAAGTTAGCCCTGTTACTGTAACTGTGTTTAGTCATTGAAATAAGATGATTACATAATTAAATTTAATGTAAAGATGTCAAAAAGTTAACTTTTCATTCTTGATTTGTCAAACTAAATACATCAAACCTGTTACTTCAATTTACCATGAATTAAATATTAATATATTCAAATTTCTATAATCTACATATTGTTCGACAAGGACACAATGTGTCTAAAATTTCAACACAAGTGGAATAATGGCCGAATTAAGCTGAAATCCAAAACTCTGTTACCATCATAAAAATGATAGATTTTGCTAACTTAAAGACCTGCTCATTTCACTTTGTAAAGGTATCAAGCCATAGATGTGCTCCTTTGTTGAACAACCTTTTCAGTAATTCACTAAAAACAACATAGAAGTGCTCTGCTATTAAGTAGCACAGTAAACAGTAGGGCTTGTGGCAGCTTAATCGTTTTATTTGGAAGTCATTGCAGAAGAACGCAAACCAGCCATAAACATTGAACGATCAAAACCTAAGACAAAGGGACATGGATTTAGTCCATATCTCATCAGTACGTTGGCAAAAAGGTGAATAAACAATGCTACCCTTTGATATTTCAAACAATGAAAAACAAACAAAACTCAACAATAGAAAGTTTTTTTTTTTTCTATAAAATAAAGAAGCCTCAATAAATATTATATATACAGTACATTAAACAAAGAGCAAAACCATGCATGTTGATTACTGTGGCTTCAAGATCAAAAGGTGGTCCACAAATGTGTCATTGAATTCATGACATGTACCACCCAAACAAACCTTTCGTATGCTTTGTCTTTTCTCTTGTCTCAGGCTTTTGTTGACTTTTTTTAGGACATGTCTCTTCACAGGTATAGCTGCAAAATTGCTGGGATTATGAAAAAATCCCTGCTTATTTGGTTTCAGGCTAATAGCAGGATGTTCTCGATTAGTTTAATTCATAATGTTAGGTGGTGTCAGTCATGCTTTACTTGCAAAACCTCTGAGGATTATTTCATTAGACACCCACTAGGGGCAGTATAGGACTATAGCACAACCATCACCGACCACTAACGCAGGTCATTTTCAGGAAATATCACCACTGTTCTGTTTAATCACTTCTCCTCAATCTTCAGATTTTTATTTGTGATTTTTTTTCAAGTGCTTTTAAAAAATCTGAAGGAAAAGTCGGTGAGAAGTCATCACAGATCAAGGAAAATGACTTGGTGAGCTTACACACACTAAACACACTAAAAGTCTTCTCTTGCACTTTTACAGAATGGAATGTAAGTTTCAAGTGAGGTACAAATCTTGCAAAAGCGACAGTCCGGAGTTAATAAACTGTTTACAGCAAGCGACGTGATGTTCACCTTAAACACTACATTCATGTGCATTTACTTATTTATCAGACTGGAGGTGAAGTCTAAAAATACATTGCTTTTATCTTAATGGCCTTGATATACAACATATAGCTTGATTTGAATGCTACAGTAGTCCGTAAGTGGGGTCCAGACAGCAGGATATTCTATTTAGCCCTTCAGTATTGAGGAGTTGCTGCTACAAGGTAAAACAATGTTTTTTCCCTCTTTTCTGTGACTTGCAAACACTTTTTCATTCAAGCAAGCATAAAAGAATGCCTCTGTGACAAAAGTCTTTGGAAGTACATTATTGTTGATGTGTCATATTTGAGTTACTAAACTTTGAAGTGATGGGTTGCTGACATTTTTCCACCGAGATCCATCTTGACATCCAGACAGCTATGGAGATCCCTGCTGTTGATACTGGTGATGGTACCTTTGCAACTGTACAGACCACCAATAGACCAGCTAATGGCATTTACTTCAGTTCCCTTAGACACTATACCTCCCTAAGGAAAAGCAGACAAATGCAAAGTCAGTACATACATTAATAACCATGTTAAACTCAGCATATATCATCAGTTTATCAATCTCTGTATAGCAGAGGATTTCTCCAAATATTGGTGATAACTTTGTCCCTTGAAAAACATACTGGTCTCCAGAGTGACACAAAGGTTACAATGTTCAGTCTCAAGTAGACAATATGCTGTATTGCATCTGTAAATAGACTCAAAATACCACAAAAAACCCTCCCAATGTATTTTTAAAAGCCAGACATGCTCTCTAATTGTCTACCAAGACCACGCGGCTGCTCCTTAATAACTCCGGGTGGAGGCTCAGATCCTCAGATAAAAGACGAGCGAGACAAAAGACCTGGATGTTGAAATGCCAGCTTCCCACAGACTGCGAGACAATGGAGCTTGCCTATCTCAGGCCTTGCTGGGAGCAAGGCTGAGGTCACCATGTCTTGCCTTACCAGGCATTACGTAAAAACAGCAAAAACATCACCTTAATGGGCGATGCCGAATTATTGTGGAAAAAAAATAACATGCGAAATAACAGTGGCTTCCTATGACCTCTTGTCCTGAAAGATCACATTGCGATGGCATGTGCAGACAATGAGCGCAAGCTTTGATGTCAGACTGAACAGAAACAATCAGTCAGCAGGTCATTTACAAAGGCTGCGGGGCTTAAAGGGGCTGCATCTTAATGTTTGGTGTTGACATCATTCTTAGAAGCACCATGGCTTGAGTCAGTGTGTGCAGGATGCTGATAGCACATGTCTGGAATGGGAGCTTTTACTCATGTAGACTAATTGGGGGTTGCAGTGAAGTGCGAGTGTGTGTATATATATATAGGGTTAGGTTTCCTCATCTCTCTCTCACACACACACACTAAGAAAACAATAGGTGTACAAAACAAAAGAACAGAGGCTACAGATGCCCTAACAAGTAAGAAATGGTATGAAAGTCATCAATAAAAAGAAAACTGAATAAAAAATTTGAGTGGTTTCAATATTATTGTGGAGCTGATGTAATACACCAAAAATGTGTGTAATCATTTATCCACAATAGTATTATCATCTAAAACAGCATCTCTTGGTCAACGTAAGTGTTATATTTGAAACTTACGAGGCAGTGAGTGTAGAGTTGAGCACCATGGTGGTGCGTATTCTTTGAAGCTGAGCCCTGGTCAGCTTTCTATGCTGGTGATACGGCTGCGATGCCATTATGTCACACTTTTCCTCCAAAGCACCAGTTGGCGATGTTCTACCACTCTTAGCCTGGCCATTAGGGCAGCTCAGGGCCCTGTGCACGAGCCGTGTCTCTGCTCGTCTCAGTGTGTTCATGACCTTGCCCGACAGAGCGGCAGGGTTCTGCAGGGGCTGACCTTGCTCTACCTGTGGCTGCTCATTGCTGTACAGTGCCTGTTTGGACAGCTGTGAAAGGCTCTTGCTGATGTTGCGGTCAGTCCTGTCAATCCAGATCGCTCCTGAGTGTGGCAGTGCTGCAAGTCGCTGGAGCAGATCATCCTCAGATCGGGACCTGAGGGCAAAGTGCTGAAAATATTCCGGACAATGCTGGACGGGTGAACGGCGTCGCAGTGTTAGTGACTGACCGCCAGAATTCTGGGAGCCGTTCGTCAAGTCTTCTGTATCCTCCGGCTCTTCCACCAGCTCCTCCTGAAGGTTAGAAAGATCATCCAAGATGCACGACTCATTAACTGTGACCTGAGAGCCGTTCCATGCTGTCGAGTCTTCTTCATCCACATCGTCGTCGTCATCATCAGCTTCATCATCTTCCTCAAAGGCCTCTTCTTCCTCGCCTGTATCCGTCTCCTCTCCTTCACTCTGCTCTACTCCTCCCTTCAGCTCTAGCTCTGCAATCAGAGACTCTGGAGAAAGGGTTCCATAGGCGCTGTCTATAGACAGAGAGCGACTCTCAGGATCCAGCTCTATGGCCACCAGATCACCCAAGCCCTCCAAAGCTCGACTGTCATTGGTGGAAAGTGAATCCCTTGGGCTTGAAGAATCAGAGTGCAAAGAGCTTCTAAGAGACACCTGCTCTCTGTCCAGTGGCAACAAAGATCTGGCCTCATCGTGTTCATCGAGTGCAACTACCGAGAGGGTCTCAGTGGAGCCGTCTGAATGGTTAGGCGAGAGGGAAAGGCTACGGAGAAAACAAACAACATCTATCAGAATGGCTATGCTAATGTAAGCTAATGTAAACTAGTGTACTGTAATGCTAATGTAAGCTAATGTAAACTAGTGTACTGTAATGCTAATGTAAGCTAATGTAAACAAGTGCATCGTTAAGACAGGTCAGTGAAAACTCGCCTCTACTCTCTTATTATTGATTATAATGTTTTGTTTTATTTCAATTTCTTTGTGAAGTATTTCATGTGGGAGTTTGTAGGTATGTTGTGGTATATTAGTGCACATTTCCAATAAATTGAATATCATGAAAAAGTTCAATTTGTTCAGAATTTTTTTATTTAATTTTAATTTTTTTTTTTTTTTTTTTTTTTTTCAATTTTCTCCCCTCCCTAATGTGGTAGTAGCCAATTAACCCATGCCATCCACTAGGGGGCTCTCCCCATCACTGCTATGTCCCTGACTCTAGGAGACATGAACACGCCTCCTCCGTTGTGTGTGATGCAGCCACCCCCTCTTTTCGAACTACTGCTTGATACACTGTCACTGGAGAGCCAACGCGCTCGGAGGAAAGTGCAGGATTCCCAGCTCCGAAAGGAACAATCAGTAGACGCCTGAGCCAGCAGACATCTACCCCCATAGAGAGAGCACTGCCAATTTTTACTCTCTTTGGCCACGGCTGTTGATGGCAAACAGCATGACCAGGACTCGAACTCGTGATCCTCTGGTCATAGTGTCAGCATCTTAGCCTGCTGAGCCACTCGGAGCCCGTCACATTTTATATTTATTACTCATTAAGTGACACATTTAAGCCTTTTTTGTTTTAATGTTGATACTGTTTAAATATTAATTTACTCCAAATCCATAAATATTTTAAACATTTGAGATTCTGGATTTATAAGCCATCCAAAGGCTTAAAATATGATCCTTCATGTGAATAATATTAAAATGACAGTTTACCTTTGGGAACTAAATAATCAACTAAACTTTTTCACAATATCCTCAATTTTTGATTGAACTGTAGAAACAAATTTTTTACTCAGATTTTGCTTCACGTTATTCTGCGCAGGTGCTAAACATTACCTCTTCCTTAGTGGTTCTTTATGCTGAAGAGATGGGGAACTGGATGTGGACATGCTGCTCTCCGTCTCGTCCTCCTCTTCATCTTCTCTCTCATCTCTCTGCGATTTGGAGCGAAGCCTTTCAAGCTGATTCTGATATAGTGAACAAAACTTTAACATTCAAATCTGAAGTCATACTTTACTGAGTCATTGTGTATGATGTCATATACTTGCTCAGGAAGTCATTAAATGTTAACTTAAAAGAATGGTTCATCCAGAAACGTGCATCAGTATACAGACACTCAATAGTCCAGTGTCTTATTTTGTACAGCTGAGAAAAGAGAAGTACCTGAGCATTGTAAATTGCCTCCACCCAGCTGCGCCCCTGGGTGGCGCTATTAGCCTGGAAGCAATAAGAGGCCACGGCAGTGCGGAACTCATTGAGGTAGATTAGGAGAAAGGCTCCTGGATCCTTTAGCTCTCTGCAAACCATGTTCTGAATGACCAGCGGCTGCCGAATAACCTTCACCTTTTCCACACGCTTCACTGGTTTAGAGATCAGCAGAACGTCCGTAAACAGGAAACAATACACATCCATCTGGGGGAGACAAAGAGAAGAAGAAATGAACAAGGAAGGTGAAGAAATGCATAAAATATTCACTCCCAAGTGTTACATTCCATACACATTTCAATTCCAACAATAGCTTCTGAGAGTTGTGTGGCCGGAACATCCAAGAAAACAATGTGGATGTTTTGGATGCCTTTCTGATTATATACATGGAATAAAGTAGTCAGTGTCCAGTTGCCCTTTGACACTGTTTGGGCATCAGTTTAAAATGATGTAGAGGCCATCTTCACAATTCTTGGAAGGAAAAACAAGCTTGCTTCCCACTTCTCGAAAGCATTTTACAACAATTCCAGTTCAAACTGCATTCAGACTTCAAACTTATATTTTGTATTTATTACATATAAAGTGACATTTCAAGCCTTTTTTTTTTTTTTTAACTACACAGGTCAGGACAATCAGAAATCCAGAATCTCAAATTATTCAAATATTTAATCATATATAAAATAGAATTAATAATCAAATAATAATTAAATAATAACTAAAATATAATGAATAATAAAATAATAACAAATATAATTAATAATCAAATAATAATTAAATAATAACTAAAATATAATTAATAATTTAATAATAATTTAAATATAATTAATATTTATATTCAAACAGTATCAACAATAAAACAAAAAGCTTGAAATATCACTTTATATTAATGAATACAAAATATAAGTTTATTTTTTTTTATTAAATCATCAACAACGAACTTTTCCACAATATTCTAGTTTTTTTTTTTATGTAGCACTCTGCTTCTCCTGATGGACCAGACTTTTGAGTTTAGCCAGAATACCTGGTGCAATACTTATCACAGGACCAAAACATTTAGGGTATAGCCTTTGAGAGTGTATTTACTAGGGATGCACCGATACCGATACCAGTATCGGGTATCTGTCCGAGACCACGTGCGTGTACTTGTACTCGTATTCATAAAAGTGCTCCGATACTACAGGATCCGATACCAGCGTGATGGGAGCTTCGTTTCCTTCTAACAGACAGTATTAGTTTGCGCCACAAAATAAA
>BRDA01010092.1:55551-66514 GCA_036984385.1 Crenuchus spilurus
TTTTTTTTTGATCTTATAACACCTTTTCAAGCAACAACTACTAAATTATTTTTTTTTATTAATAATCAAATAATAATTAAATAATAACTAAAATATAATTAATAATTTAATAATAATTTAAATATAATTAATATTTATATTCAAACAGTATCAACAATAAAACAAAAAGCTTGAAATATCACTTTATATTAATGAATACAAAATATAAGTTTATTTTTTTTTATTAAATCATCAACAACGAACTTTTCCACAATATTCTAGTTTTTTTTTTATGTAGCACTCTGCTTCTCCTGATGGACCAGACTTTTGAGTTTAGCCAGAATACCTGGTGCAATACTTATCACAGGACCAGAACATTTAGGGTATAGCCTTTGAGAGTGTATTTACCTTAGTTCTTCCTTAAAGAACAAAGGAAAAATAAAGTCACAGAACACTGGACAAGCTGGTCACTAGTAATCAGCGACCTTCAACAGTAAACATCCCACCAATCCAACTCCTCTGTTAAAATAGAAACCAATACCCAGTTCAACCCCACACACACACAAACACACACATACACCTGTCAAAAATAAATTTATGTTTATTCTATTTAAATAACTATTATGTTAATCACTGTCTTGTCTTGTCGAGCACTGTGTCTTGTAACTCAGAGTGAGAAAAAACAAAAAGGATGATGTTTTATTGTACTTTCCTTACTTTTTATGGACATTTTGCCTGGTATCTGGAACCTTTTCACTATTCTCTATTTTTGGAGATGTACTAATGAACGAAAAAGATGGAAAGATCTCTCACCCTGCTCTCCTTTCCCTCCTTCATTTTTAGTGCTCCCTCCAGATGAAGTTGCCTCGTCTCTTCTGGCGAGGCACCCATCACTGGAGCCGTCAGGTCGAACTGATTGTACTCCCTGAGGATCTGAATGTCACAAAGCGCCATGGGCAGTGAGTACAGGCCAGAGTTTTTGAACATCCATACAAGGATAAAGAGTTAACCAGTCCAAAGACTGCTGCTGAACAAGTTGTCTCACCTTTTCTACCTCCTCACTAGCACCTTCCACAGCTTCATAGGCCTCGATGCGGCTAGCGATGGCTGCCAACTTCTGTTTCTCTTCTCGCTGCCTCATCTGGGAGTCCACACTGTTGATGAAGCCTTCCACTGCGGCAACCTGCAGTAAAACAACACATTTTATCCTTAATATCATATAGTAATCAATATTGTCAAAATAATGTATTATTTTATTAATAATATTAATAATAATAATTATAATTAATTAAAAAATAATAATATTAATACTGGATTGTATATTCATCATACATGTATAACACTAAGGCAATATACCAGCTAGATTAGTTTGACCAGCGAATGTTCTGTACTTTTAAGGGATTTGATTGGCTGATTCTTATAGTACCTGCATACACAATTCCACACTGTATTAAAATGATAAGTCATGTTCTATTAAGAATTTGATTCCAGATCCTGGGGACCATATGGGTAGTGTTTCTCCAGAGCATCCCGTCTTGTGTTTGAGTCTTCAGACTTCTTAATGGCTCATTCATTATTCCTCTGATTGCACACCCATCCATCTTATTGCTGGCTGCCCTCTTCCTCCGTTACTTTCAACTGTTCCAAGCATAACTGTAATTTTGAGTGAACTGGTTCTTCTCATAAGGACCCATTTATTTATTTTCTTCACTGTCCAATATACTCTCAAAAGTCTTCTCCAATGCCAAATTTCAAAGGCATTCCCCCAGTCCTATTTCCTTCATAGGCAATCAATGACATCATAATACTTCACAAGGCAACACTGATCTACCTACAATAGCACTTACACAACTTTTAGATAACTGTACACGGTGTTCTTACCATTCTGGTGATGGCTTCTCGTGTGGCTTGGTCATCAGTCTTTTTCAGCACACTTTTTAGGAGTAGTGGGTACTTGGTAAGTCTCTGGTGTGGCTTCACTAGCATGTCGGTCAGCTTCAGCCGGCTACATTGTTTATGGGTCTCTGCCCACTGCAAAAGAACAGAGAGTCGGGCCTTCAGAGAGAAATCTGTCACTAAACAGCAGACTAACACCAACACTGTAAAAGTCTTTACGGGACATGACTTTTATCTACCGTGCAGGGGTGTCTGGACCACAACAATAAGTA
Source organism: Crenuchus spilurus (assembly GCA_036984385.1). Taxonomy (NCBI): domain Eukaryota; kingdom Metazoa; phylum Chordata; class Actinopteri; order Characiformes; family Crenuchidae; genus Crenuchus; species Crenuchus spilurus. The sequence goes on from BRDA01010092.1 coordinate 57,699, forward strand.
TACAAACCTTCTGAAATGAAGAATAGTTATTGTTTCAGCATGTTCTTGCTCTGCCACCACAGCAACAATGCAGTAGCCACCAAATGGATTCTATTTAGGGATCAGTGATGACTACATATTCCCAGCAGGGATGCAATCAAACCATTTAAAGCTTACTGCTTTCATTTGCAGTAATTTATTGTGGAGACTCAGGAGAACCTGTCTTTAATAAAAACAATACTGCATCTCATATTTACCCTTATGGAGTGGTAATGTTGAGTTTTGTGGGCAAACAAGAACAAAAAGACGGAATGTGATGGCCTCCGTTAATCCCAGAAAACAATAAACATGAACAGTTCCATGCATCGTGTTAAAATGCTAGCAGCTAGCAGCGCTAATGATGAGACACGCACCGTCACATAGATCCTGAAGAGCTCGTTGTCCTTCAGTAAAGTGCGCATGTATTCCATACAGCTCTCCTCCTCCATGCAGTAACGAATGTAGGGCTTAAATCTGTAACTAAACTGCATGCACATACAAACAGAACAGCAAAAATTAGTTTTACAGAAATAGATCTGTATATATGCACATATGCGGTGTTCTTTACCCAAACAACCGTGAATAACTTTAGTACTAAAGATCATCTGGTGATGAAATTTGGATTAAATATACCTCACTCTGTGTGACAAAGATCAACATACATGATTACAATGTGGATATGTGTTCATTTCTGACAACTAGCAAACGTGGCTGTAGGAGTGGAGGCCGGCGCCCGTCACCTGCCGCTGCAGTGAGACATTAAAGCTCCCAGTTATCCTCGTGGACACTGAACAGGATGTTGGTTATTTAAAAGAAATCTGCCAAACAATTAATGTTTTCATGTATTCAAGATCACTGCCTGATCAGAAGAAAAGAACTGCATGCTGGACATTTTCAGCAAATGTTGTAAAATCAGTCTTTTTCACACAGACTGAGGTATATTTAACCCAAATTTCATCACCGTATCTTCATTAGTGTTAGTTATTCGTGATTGTTTGGGTAAAGAAGCAAATGGGGCACAGTGTACATCAGCATAGCTACAAAAAGAAAACATTTACAGGCCAAGTCGAGATGAGTCAATAGACCTCTGAGTACATGTCTTCATTTTGTAGTCAGTGATGTTCAAAAACCACAAACAGCTGCTTTTGTCTTTGGAAAAAATGAGGTTTCAAAAAACCACCTCTTCGCACTCTGTGGTAAACAAAAACACTGATGTTAAGTTGTAGATAAGTGGCTATGACAGTAGTACCTTACAATACACTGTGGCCTGCAGTGTCATTTCAATGTGCAACAGCATCAACTCACTTGTAGCATTTCTTTTTTTCTTTTTATAATTTTTGCCAATTTTCTCCCCTTCCCAATGTAGTAGTAGCCAATTAACCCATCCCATCCTTTAGGACTCTCTTCATCACTTTTGCAATGTCCCTGTCTCTAGGAGGGTGAAGTAAAGCACAAGCCTCCTCCGCTACATGTGATACGGCCACCACCTCTTTTCCAACTACCGCTGATACACTGTCACTGGGGAGCCGACGCGCTCGGAGGAAAGCGCAGGATTCCCAGTTCCGAATGGACCAATCAGTAGATGTGAGAGAGCGCCATCTACCCACCCAAAGAGAGCACTGCCAATTTTTGCTCTCTTGGGCTGTTGATGGCAAACGGCATGACTGGGATTCGTACTCGTGATCCTCCGGTCATAGTGTCAGCGTCTTAGCCTGCGGAGCCACTCGGGGCCCTCACTTGTAACATTTATTTAACATTTGCACCGATTAATGTCCAAGTAATTCAGAACCCTGCATTCAGAAGAAAAACTGATCATAAGACAAAACACACCATCATGAGAACATTTCTGTTTGCCAGAGGACTTAATTTTTCCCATAGAGAAGGAAAGGAAGCAATAAGAATTCCTCATTTGAGAATGTCACTGACTACAAATGGTGCAACACTTCAGTGGTGTAATAGCTGATAAGACGAAATTGGTTTGTATGATTAAGGAACACATAAATGTGCAGAAGGCCATTTTCCCACAACTGGCATCGGAAACCATTATTTTTTGGGTTGGTGCAGATTGTAAGGATTACATTACAGCAAGATGTTCCTCTGGCCCGATATGTAATGTATGTACTCACAGTGCTAAAGCCCTGATACAGGTCAACAGGGTCGAGCAAGGTGCGGTTCTGTCTGGCCCGCTCCAGCGTAGGTAGCAAGACCTCGGTCCACAGTGAAGTGTGCAGCAGCACAATTTCCTGAATATTCCCAAAAAGTCGAGTAGGCTCGACCTCACTCAGGAGCCCACTCTCTTGGAGATTCAACAGCCCACATAGGAACAACTACACACACACACACACACACACACACATTAAAACTATGATCATAGATGCAGTTAAAAGACACGGTTCACTATCAAATAATTAACTGAGTGTATAAATTAAATATTACAAGTCCAGTCTACTGCAGCATTCTAATGTGATGAGTAATCCAACATCAGCACTTTCTCCACAGTTGAGCTTACATCAGTGATCACGTGCAGTTTTTTTATGTAGTCTGACTCGGTCTGCAGCAGCTCCCAGATGGCTTCCTGCTGATGGCACTGTCGTTTGGGCAACATCTGTGGAAAAGTAAAACAAATAAATCAAGACTGCAGAGGACATATGGAGTATAGCTTAGAATTTACTGATTATTTCTTAAAGTACGCTGCATGCCAGCACACTGTGTTAGTGGAGAGACTGTATTTCTGTATTCTGTCTGGTAGATGAGTAGCAGTGCTTCAGAACACTGTGATACTGAAATCCAAAATGTGAGTCTGCATTCTGACAAATGAAGAATGGCCACAATGAATTTCAATTCCATCAATTAATTACCAAACAGCTAGCAGTGCACACCAATCGGCCACAACATTAATACCACTGACAGATGAAGTGAATAACACTGATTAACTCGTAACAGTGCATGTGAAGGTCTGGGACATTTTAGATAAGATAATCCTTTATTATTGGTGAAATTCAGTTGTTACAGCAGGAAAGGGACAGCCAAGTGTCAGAGAGATTCTTAACAATATCGTAATTATAATACAACATTAAAAACCATATTTACAACTAAATAACTGGTTATGACTGTTGTACATGGTATATTGCACTGTGGTGAATTAAGTACTGAACATAAGCTTTATAAATAATTAGACATCACAGTATTGTAATGAATGAAAATTACCCATCATACTTTATATGTTGTCCAGATTATTTCCAGTCAAATATTTACATCAATGATGTTATTTGTGAGGCTATAAGTGAGGTTGAAGAGTTAGGAGTTAAGGATTATAAGTTATAAATTATACATTATAAGTGGTTTACTGGGTGCAGTGTTGGTTGTAAAGTCTAACAGCAGCACAAAGGAAGGACCTACGATAGCGCTCCTTCAGACACTTTGGGTGAAGCAGCTGGTTACTGAAGGAGCTAGCTAGTGCTGTCAAGGACTCATGCATAGGGTGAGACATATTCTCCTCTCTCCCACCACCTGCGCCAGGTCTAGGAGGCATCACAGAACAAAGTGTGCCCTCCGAAACGGTTTGCCTAATCTCCTTCTGTCTGTGGCAGAGATGCTGCTGCCCCAGCAGAACACTCCAAAAAAGATGGCTGATGTATCTGTATCAGGAAAGGTCCCCAGGAGTGGTCCCTGAACTCTGAATGACCTCAGCATCCTGAGCAAGTACAGTCTGCTGGATTTTTTAAAAGTGCAGTGGTTGAATGTGCACGCCTCTGAAAATCAACCACCAGTTCTTTGGTCTTCCCCACATTGATCTGGAGGTGTTTCAGCAGGCACCAATCCACAAAGTCCTGAATTGTTCTCTGTACTCTCGGTCGTCCTCATTTGTGACGAAGCCAACGATCGAGAGAACTCTGAAGAACAGGTAGCAGTTCAGTGATCTATACCTGAAGTTTGCAGTGCACAGGGGGAAAAAAACCGGTCCTAGGACTGTTCCTTGTGGTACCCATGTGCTGCAGACTAACATGTCAGACGCACAGATGATAAGAGAACAGTCCATTCTCATTGACAATGTGTTGGATGCAAGTGAAAAATATGCAAGCTTGCAGACCTGAGCCACTTTGACAAGGGCCAAATAGTTATGAACAGATGACTGGGTCAGAGCTTCTCCAAAGCAGCAAGGATTTCCCCAGATCTCAGTCTGACTGAGCATCCATGGGATGTGCTAAGGCTCCCCCTTGAACTTTACAAGACTTAAAGGATCTGCTGCTAAAGTAAAGGTGCCTAATACAACAGTATACCTTCAGAGGTCTTGTAGAGTCCACTTCTTGGTGGGTCAGAGGTTTTAGGCAGCACACAAAGGACAGACATCATATTAGCCTTGTTGGGATAGCTTTAATGTTATCGCTGAATGGTGTATGGTCATGCTGTCCCACTCCAAGTTACATATCCATTTGTCACGACTGCTTATATAACTGCTTAACAAATGGACATCATACGACAACTCTGGATTTCACCCAAGCCATAATTGCTGTATATTTCTATCTAAGGCTTAGATAACTAACGCAGCTTATGGCAGTAGGTGCATTAAAACCAAGCCAGGATCCAGCCAGATCCAAAAACACAATATAAATGTAGAAACCATCAAAACTTTCCATTCGTTGTTGATTACCAACATAGAATTAGAGGTTAGGTTCTCTTTGCAGAGAAACTGAGAGATGGCTTTAATCTCGTATTTATAGTGGGTTGTAATGCCATAAATGCCTGGTTATGAAAAGGTCTTCCATATGCTTTGCCACAGGTATCTCAATGAATTTTATGTTTGTGCATGTGAGAAAGAGAAGTTATATTGTGGCTGATTATGGTGTTATAAATTTTCCTTTTATCTTGGTTTCTGTCCATCCACTATAGCATAAAACAACACTCCTTTTAGTCTGTGATGTTGTGCAAAGGTCAGTTTAGAATAAAGCATGCTGTCTGTTGAACATTACCTTAAAAGACCACGGGGGTCTGTTTATGTGTATGTGTATCTACCTCAGGGCTCTCCAATAACTCTTTCCAGCTCTCTTCTAGCTCCAGGTTAGGTTCCTCTTCCCAGGAGTCTCTGTGGAAGGAGAGCTGCTGGGGCATCTTTGGTAGTCCAAACACAGTGTAGGAGTGCAGTTTACCCTGCAACTGCTCCACACGGTCACACTCCTGCAGAAAGAGAGAGTGACAAAGACAGAAAAAGAAAGAAATGCCTCATCAGTTTCTAGTCAATTTATTTGCTGCCTTAAAGACATATTTCATTGTTTTTCTACCTTAATTCTATCCACCTTCTCTGTAAAATATCATCACTGCTGAAACTAAGAAGAAAGAAGAAGAAGAGCACTTTTTATTGATCCTTTTAGTAAAAATTTTATCTCTGCGATTAACCCATTGGACACATACACACAAGTGGCACTGAGCATAGACACACCAGTGGGCAGTTACCAGTGGCTTTGGGGTTAGGTGCCTTGCTCAAGGGCACTTGAGCCATGGATTATTTCATACCAGTTCAGGGGCTCAAACCAGAGACCTTTCATTACCAAACCAGCTTCTCTAACCTTTAGGCTTCAGCTAAATATACCAGATCTTGTATACATATATCTTTTACATTATTACATAATTTCAAAATGCCAGCTGAGGTTTTAAGGTGAATGAACCAAAAGGATTTAAAATCATTTCTATTTAAAATAACGAAAAAACACACCTACTCAAGACAAATAAATGTGGGCCATTGATGGTATATCACCACAAATTCTTGTTTTTGATCATCTTGTATATGAAAGAACAAATCACATGGATTTATGACTCAATGTTTACAAGTTAATTTTCATTCATTATAAAGGAAACAAGCTGAAGATGTCTGTGGCAGTTGGAGTTATGCTACAAATGCAACAGACAGAGAGAATGTTGAAAAAACATTGCCGTATTCCATTAAAAAAGTTAATCAAAGTTTATGCTGAGCCATTTTATGACCATATAAACAGCTCTAGCTGTAAGAGATACTTGATGTCTGATTAGCGCGTAATGCTATATTAGGGAAAGGACATACGCTGTGGGCTGCCTCATTGTATGCTGAGCTGTTTACAGCACAAAGAAAACCCCCTAGGCACCTTTTAAATGCTCCTTGGGCTGTGCACACTACATAGGAGGCATTGTTGTCCACACCGGACCAACGTCAGGCCATTAATAGGAGCCAAGCCTACACAAAGAGAGCAGGACATGACCTCTGCCACCAAGTGTGTGCTCATGGGACTGCCAGCAGGCATAAACGCACATTGAGCCCAAGAGATGCAGGGTTACCAAGCAAGTCGTATCTACTGGGGAATCCTACATGTGTAAATGGGTGCACCTAGTGAGCACTTCACTGATATCCGATGTGTACTTCCAGGAAAACTCCACTTGTATGCTTTCCTATGGTCATCTGGGGTTCAGTTCAGAGTTAAGAAAAGCTTGTTGTCTTTGACAAATGGACGTCCATTTCCTTATGGCTAAAGAACAAGTGGCCTAAGTGTAAGAAACAGTATGTTTGCCAAGTGAGTGGTGTTTTGATGCAGCACGTGAATTTGCTGACCTTTCCCGTAGAGCCATTGCCTAAGCCAGAGCTGAAGAGGACGCTGATGCGGCTAGCCGCCCGATTCTTCCATCGGTCCGTTCCAGTGGCCGAGTTTGGGAGGGAACCACTTAGTTGGGAGACCGTGTCTGGAGCAGGGATGCTGGTATCACCCAGGAACTCAGTCATGTTCTTCCGTCGACGTCCTTGACCCTTGAAAAAGAGAGCAAAAAAGAGAAAGGAGGTGTGACCACAGTCAGCAATCTCTTTGTGGCATACAGTAAAAACGTTTGAGACATTTTCCTGAACTTTTCCTAAAGTAAAAGCACAGAAAACCTTTTGACGCAACGCAGTCAACAACGTCTCCACCGTTTTCCAAGAAAAGCTGAAAATGTATTCCTTTAAGCCTCTGACAGACTATTCATCTTGGACAGAGGAAAAGGAACTCTCCTGTCATACAAACTATGAGCCACTGCTCATAACATGCAAGAACTTTAAAGCAGTCATGGCAGGTTGGGGCATTTTAAGTGTTCCTGACCCAGACTTAGCCTGGAGTTTGACAAGTAGGGAAGCACCAAGACAATGCAACCAGGACGTCTGTATATAAACAAAGTTGAGGTCATCCATCTATACTCTTTCAAGAGTAGCTTTTACATCAGGCCTGACAAACAGAGCTCAAAAGATGATGACTCAAAAATGTACAGGTGTCTAAAGGTGTTGACGTCACCTTGTTCTTGGCAACAGCATCTTAAGAGAGAGGCTGTAACCTCAAGGGTTTGACTGACAGCACAGCATGAACTCTCTGACCCAGAAGAACAGAAGGAACCCCTGAGTCACAACAGGAAAAGAGGCAAGGCAACGTTCGGAAAACACGGGAAAGGCTTTTTCTCTCCCCGCGACAATGGAGAAGAATTGTATGAGCAAGTCGAGGGAAAGTTTCTTGATGTCCCAAGGGTGAAATGACTTAAGCCGTTGAGACAATGTGTTCTAATGATACATATTTCTTGTGCGGGGAAAAACACAATGGGTTAAAAACAACCTTTTCTGTGACAAACTGCCTCTGAGGATGGAATGAATGTCAATACCAGTAGCTCGGTGCTCAAAGAGCCTGTTTACGATTACAATCAGGCAGCGTTGAAAAGCAGCATTTAGATCATCTATATCTGTATAATCAGAGCTGGCTTTCAATGCAATGTGTTCCTATTAACACAGTGATGCATTTGATCCAACTCAAAGTAGTCTTAGCTTTTAACTGAGCCACATAAGTCCATTTTCTGTAATAGGGAATACTTACCGGAGTAACAGTATTGCATTACTAGACTTAAAAGTCACGTTCTGGAGAACCGTATAGATGCTTAACTGCACAACCACACTTAAATTACACCTGTGTGACATTCTGTATAAGCAAAAGTGATGTGACCGATAACTAGTGTGGGTTTGTAATTATTTGGTCACAGGAAACTCGTTAACCTCGTTATCAGCGCCTGTCTCAACAAGTGTGAGTTGGTTTTGGTAATTTAGTGGACTCGTTGAACACATCAGGTTCAAAAACAAGCTCAAGGGTGATGGTACATTCCTGAGGAGTCCATTACTTAAAAACGCATGGAATAGCAATCACCTCACACGTGCATACACACTGGTTTTGGCTGGAGGCAAAATTAATTAAGTATTTGAATAAACTCAACCATTTAGTGTAAAAACAGTTGCTTTTAGTTTATCTGTCACTTGAAGGAAGAAATTCAGTGCGATGACAAAATAATAAATAATACATTTAAATGTATAAATTTGAATATTACGTTTATATATATATACATATACATATATACATACATATATATATATACATATACATATATACATACATATATATATATATACATATACATATATACATACATATATATATACATATACATATATATACACATATATATATACATATACATATATATACACATATATATATACATATACATATATATACACATATATATACACATATACATATATATATATACACATATACATATATATATATACACACATATACATATATATATATATACACACATATACATATATACATATACACACACATATACATATATACATATACACATATACATATATATATATACACATATACATATATACATATACACATATATATATACACATACATATATATATATACACATACATATATATACACACATATATATACACACATATATATACACAC
>BRDA01010092.1:70119-110477 GCA_036984385.1 Crenuchus spilurus
ATTAGTACTCTTATTGGTACTTGGTATCGGCAAGTACTTAAATGTAAGTACTTGTACTCGGTTTTAAAAAATGTGGTATCGGTGCATCCCTAGCAGGTACATATCAGTTGAATGAGTTCTTGAGGGTTCCTTTAAGAGACAAACACACTGAAGTTCAGTAACTCTTACATACCTTGTGGTTGCAGGTCAAACCGTGGATGCCTGTCAAAGTGCATGTTGGCACCAGCAACAGGATGACAGCGAGAGTCACATGACTCACAGAGGTGCAGTGGGTTGCCGTCCCTCAATTCCTGACACTGAGGATGGTGACACACCTGAGGAGAGAGAAAGAGCTTAATAAATGATTTCAGTATTCAGCGAGCACTGAAATCTAGTAATATGATACAGTATATGTCCAAATGTTTGTGGACACATCTTCTAATGAATTCATTCAGCTATTTGAAGTTGTACCCACTGCTGGCACAGATGTACACACAGCTTGTCTAGTCCCTGTAGAGAAGTACCGCCATAAGACTGAATGAACATATTATGAACATATTGGCACCAATGCTAGTGCCAGGAGTGGGCTAGATGGGTATAAAGCCCCCCCAACACTGAGCTGTGGAGAAGCTGAACTGTGTTCTCTGGAATGATGGAGCTCCAGTACTTTTTGGATGAGATGAGGTGGGGTGGACATTAGAGGTGCAGGAAAAAATAGTTTCGAGCTCGAATCGCGTTTCTCACATTCAGAATCGATTCTCATTTTCAAAATATCTTCTTTTTTTGCGGGTGCGGAATGTGCCTTCTCAGCCACCGTAGTGTTAGGAAAAACAAGGAAGCAGCATGGGCTATGTACAGGCATGCAAGCCAAGCCGCGGTCTTTGAAAGCAACCATTTGGAAACACTTTGGATTTTACCGTCAACCCGGCCCGGGTCGGAAAGGGCTGGACGTGACTCATGCGATTTGCAGAGATTGCAACGGTGAAGTATTTCGTTTGGATTTGAAAGAATCGGAAAAAAAAATCGATTTGTGACCCCAACAATCGATTCTGGATCGATTCCCAAAGATTTCCAGCCCTACTGGACATCCTCCATCCTGACCTCACTGAATGGAATCAAATCCTCATGCAATGCACCAAAATCTAGTAGAACGCTGTGATTGGACAGTAGAAACCCAGCATATTTATTGTATATTTAAGTGTATATAAAAGTGACATATAAAACTGTGCCACCCTTCCACTCTCTTCAGTAGTTTTCATGTTTATGAAGCAATTGCAGAGAAATTTTTCCATCCACCCCCAAAGCCTTAGATGCTGAGGTCTATGAAACATTACTCCACATCTGGATGTCCGGTTTCAATGTTCTAGAGCAGGGATACTCATTGCGCGGCTCCCGAGCCACATGCGGCTCGCCGTGCTTTATTGGTGGCTCTCGTGACCGGTTACGAAAGTACGCCAGCACACCCAAAGTATTTTAAAAGCATGCTACAGAGACATATACTGTAATGCGTTTTACATTCCAAGCACTTGCCCTCTCATTTTGCCTCAATTAAAGTTGGTTCCAAATCGGGGATACTGTGGAACCTGGCAACACAGGCACTGTTTTCAACAGCAGGCTGCACGAGACTCTGCTGTTGCCAGGTTCACGGTTTAACACTTATAAAAGAACTAATAAAACACTCATGTTACCATATTATTAATGACTTTAAGATAAACAGCAATAATCATAATAAATCCCTTATAAACAAAATACTAAGTCGTACACTCGTACACAGTTGTTTTGCCATTCGCTTCAAACGTGTGACAGACATATTCTGGGCTAGTTTAAGCTGTTAAAGGGCGGGTTTTAGACTGACTTTAGGCTGGATATTTTAGTTGGACCTGGCAACCCTGCAGCAGGGTGGCTACATGGCAGCAGCGATTCTATAAGCTAGCTAGAGCAATATATTCAGTGCGCAAAGGTTTAGTCCATAGATGGGTTGTTTATTTTTTTTACATTATTTGAGTGACGTGGGGTGATATTGTGGCTCTCTCCTTGACTTCGATCTGTCAATATGGCTCTTTTGAAAAAAATAGTGAGGATTAATGTTCTAGAGCAAATGATCCTTTCTTAATCTCAGTAACCTCTTCTTCACAGCTACACATCCTTTCAGTCCCATAGTGCTGAGATGGATGGAGAAAAGCAAGCAAAGACCAGATTTTTGCCCATGTCTCAAAGATGAAAAGCTTAAGTATTGTTTAACTGATGGTGATGGCTTTAATGGAGTCCTCTGTTTTCAAAATCTAATATTTTTAAAAGTCCCGTTTTAGAAATTCCTGTTTTTTCCTTGCGCTTAAGCAAGAGGATTACCTTTGATCCCATCAGAAGTATCCTTTTTTAAGAAAGAAGTTACAAAAGCTAGTTAAAGCATGCTTTGATAGCCGCTTGTGTGAAGTTTGGTGTCTCTCTGAAGGGAAGCATATCAGTGAAACACCTTTCATTGAGACGACACAGCTGTAACTGTTTTTTATTTTAAGATGAGAAGGTTGGAAGAGTTAAAGTGGCAATAAGGCATAGAAAACGTGTTATTAGTGCAAAATTACTATACTTTAACACAGTCACTGTGAAAGTAAACAGTCTACCTCTGCAGTCTCTTTGCAAAGCACACAGCAGTACAATGTATGATTATATCATTATAATCTCAGTAAAGAGCAGAAGTCTATTTAATCATAAGTTAGTATTACATTTTTGGATTGTTGATTTTTTGTGGTGAAGAAATATGATATTTGACATTATTATTATACTAATGAGCCTATAAATATAACACTTCTATTTCCTTTTTTATCAGCTCCATTGACCTCATAGGTGCACTTTGTAGTTCTATATTTACAGACTGTAGCCCATCTGTTTCTCTGTGTACTTTATTAGCCTTTCACTCTTTCACTGTTCTTTAATGATCAGGACCCCCACAGAGCAGCTATTATTAGGGTGATAGATCATTCTCAGCACTGCAGTGAACCTGATGTGGTGGTGGTGTGTTAGCATGTGTGGATCAGACACAGCAGAGCTGCTGGAATTTTTTAACACCGTGTCCACCATGTTAGATCATCCTTGTTGATGCACCTTTTAGATGTAAAGCATGACCCAAATAATATACTGAGTACAATTAATTGCACTTTTTGCACACATCAAATTCCAAAAACCAAAACGTCCTGTTTTACACAGCTGAACACTGGGACACTGGGGAGTCCTCCCTGAATGCATCATATAAAGCTTTTCCTCCACAGGAAGCCAGTAAAACAAGGTTGTAGGTCAACTCACAATCATAAGCTTTTAGAAATGACCCATTTAACACAACCCTGTATTCCCTTTACAGCGCTGCGTAATGTAGCATCCTCTACTAGCTTCACATTACCAAGCACTGCATTCCATTTTTCTTATCAACGTTTATAAACCCAGTAGCAGCAGCCAATGAAAGAGCGGAAGGAGAAAGAAAGAGAAAGAAAGAGAAAGAAGAGAGAGAGAAGGAGGGAGAAAGAGTGCGAGTGAGTAAGAGAGATAAAGCTGTTTCAATGCACTTCCTTCTATTGTTCTTTTGATGAGCTTTGCATCTGTATCAGCCCATGTTAACACACACTCAAATATTCCTCTAATGGATGCGGATATTATGCATGTAGTCTTGTGTGTTTGAAAAAGACATGATAGTCTCTCCAGAGCAATATCCGCCATAATTACTTAATCAGTGCAGATGTGGGTGGGGTGGGCAAGATATCTGCCAAAGCACAATAGCACATTATTTCAAAACATTGAATATACATGATATTTTACACAATATTTCAGTTTGTTTCTGAGAAGTTGCTACAGACAGTGCAGTAGTAATTAAAAACCAATTTTTAACCAATTTTCTCCCCTTCCCAATGTGGTAGTAGCCAATTAACCTATCCCTATCTGCTAGGGGGCTCTCCCCATCACATTTGCACTGTCCCTGACTCTAGGAGGGTGAAGACAAGCCTCCTCCGCTGCCATCCACCGCCTCTTTTCAAACTACGGGTGATACACCGTCACTGGGGAGCCAAAGCGCTCGGAGGAAAGCGCAGGGTTCCCAGCTCCGATTGGACCAATCAGTAGATGCCAGAGCCAGCGGACATTGCAATGTGTAAGTGATAGGGAGAGAGAGAGCGCCATCTACCCACCCAGAGAGAGAATGGCCTATTTTTGCCATCTGGGCCCTGGCTGTTGATGGCAAACACCATGAACTCGTGAACCTCTGGTCATAGTGTCAGCGTCTTTGCCTGTTGAGCCACACGGGGCAGCAGTACACAGTAAATCTGCCAGTGTTAAATCAACACTGTTAGAGTTAAATTAACACTGAGGGTGTCAAAATGTAATACTCTCGGTGTTAATTTAACTCTAATAGTGTTGATTTAACACTGGCATTTACTGTGTACACAACAATCCTATTCAATACTTCAACAACTTGAATCTTAGTTAGTGCTGAAATCCCATCTTCATGTACTTTATTTCCTATATTTCTTCATTTATCTCTTAGAATAAAAAAGGTTCACCCAGAAATCATGTATACTCAATTTTCCTTTTTCCTCACATCAGCTGAAACATGCAAATTTTGCTTTTGTTGTTTAAAAGTTGGAGCTGTCGATGCCAACACGTAAAACGCCCAGACGTTCTATCAAAACATCACTAAAACTAGTCTTAGCCCATTCAAACCACATCTAGATCATAATTAAAGATTAGTCTGTGTGTTATTACACACTAATCAGAGTCTTACTGTGAGGTATAAAAATGAACAAAAGTCCATCATTGTTGCCGGGAGGTCGGATGATTTCTTCAACTGTATAGATCACATCAAGCCATAGTGTCTCCTAAAGCACAATGACATGTCTGGGAGACCTTAATTAGGGTCTGGATGTGGTTGAGTGAATTACAAGATGTTGGTGATGTGTTCTGTTACAGGAATGACCAAGCTATTTTGGTGACTATTTGAGTTGTCGTTATAGATAGTTCTACACTAAAGAAGCTAAAGCTGGACTGCAGTTCATAAATAGGGTTTCAGAGTTAACCATTCCTTTAAACAGGCTATTTCTGTTAATGAACCTTTAAGAGTGATACAGTGGAACCTCGGTTTTCATCATTAGTCCGTTTGAAAGTGCCTGATAACCGAAATGAGCGATAACCGAAGCCATATTGTAAACAAAAAATAATGTAAATCCAATTAATCTGTACCAGACACTCCAAAATATTAACAAAATACACTTGTTATAGAATAACTTTAATTATATAGAGAAAACAATGAGAAATAAATACAAAAGACTTTAGATTTTTTTTTGTGAAGCTCTGGGTACAGTCTGGGTACAGTCACGTGACGACATCTTGGTGTGCGGAAATGTGTCCAGAGAGGTCTGTTTCTCTCTGCACTCAAACAAGCACAAAAATGCTAGCAAAACAATGGAAATGTTTCGGATGAGCAACAGGGTGATGCTCACTCAATGAGAAACAAACCAGAATGAATGAGAAATACATTAGTGGATGCTTTGATTTTGCAAAAATAGCAGCAAGTCATGCAGGCACTCGGACGAAAACCGTGGGCCAAAATTTCCCTCAAAAAAGTAGAAAATAACAGACCTGCATGATTACCAGAGCAAACAACCAAGGTCCCACTGTATATGTAAAGTACTTGTTTGACTGAACTGAACTTTGTCCAAACTGAAACAATCCTTACAACATCCAGATGAATGCCAGAACAAAACTGTTGTAGCCTTAAAAGGTATATGTTAATGTGCTGGATTTTGTGACCTCACAAATACAGTAAACGCATTGAATAATGTTTATATACTACACAAAACTTAACTAAATCACGTTTATGTACTAAAGATATCTACAAAAGCTCTAAAAAAGCTTTTTTTAATCATGATACGGGTCAAAAGTTCCACTTCATTGAAACTAAATTAGCATATTCATCAGCAGGTCAGTGAATGGAGAGGTCAGGCAGAGGGAAACTCCAATGGAACCACAAGAACATCAGTACATCAGGATGGAAAAGTGACGAAAGTGAAATTTAATACGGTTGTCAATCTTGGAGCAATGCTGCTTCAGCTCCAGACCAAAATATCTCCTCCAGGAGTGTGCGCACACACACACACACACACACACACACAGAGCAAATCTCCTGCAGGAGCCAAAGCAAATGTGTCTGCTGGACCCAAACGAAGTGATGGAGCGACTGACTGGAGGCTTTTGGGAAGAATACAGTCCCTCACACAAAAGAAGAAAGCAAAGGCCAAGCAGCCCAACAAACAATAGAAGAAAAGCAACTTGGAAAAAATGAGTAGATACCAGAGAGATTAGCTAATCCTCCCTGCCAAAAAAAGAACATAGCATGAAAAATAATCAGAATGATTGATTAATGAGTTTAACAGAGTATAAATAATCTACAGAGTGACTGATGGATGTGATCCATGATTTCATTTCTTCTACAAATGCTTCCAACTGTCAGGAAGAGTAGCAAGTCACAGCACAAAAGTGGGATATCAGGAAAAAGACAAAATAAGGGCCAATAAAACAGCAGGTCTAGCCAAACTGTTACTTAATCCTACCTCTGTCTGTTTCTGCTTTGCCTTTTTATTTAGAAAGCATTAGCTGTGATTTACGTAAAGGTCAGTTTGGCTTCAGAAAACTGCTTCAATGCCAGAAGACCCACTGGTTGTGAAACGAGGCCTCCTCCATGAACAACTTTACGTAAACAGGGTGACACCTCTATAACTTGCTAATTTGTGCATGATCATGTGACTCAGATGACTAAGGATGCGTTCCTTAAAAAACTTATGCTCCAAGAGACATGACTAAAGGAATAATAGTCTTTTAGGAATAATGAGGTGAATATATTACACTGTATGTGCTTGTCTATTTATTATACAGAACATGCTTTAATTTAGAAATACAGTACTGTGAAAAAGTAAAAATAAAATAAAATAAAAAAATAGAAAAAATGGCAATAATAATTTATTATTATTAATTATTATTATTATTATTATTATTATTATTATTAGCATCATCATCATTATTATACACAGCTTTTTGTGTGCTATTGTGTTGATTTAACACTTTCAAACCTCTCCTCATGGCAGTGCAGTATTATTTGTATTTATACTTTATTTATTATGTTAAGTGTGCTGGAGATGAATTAAACAAATCAATGTGATTGCTGAGGATACTGAAAACAACATCTGGAACCAAACTTTGTTCTTCAAGCTAGCTTACAAGCTCTTTTCTTCAAAACCAGACATTCCAGTTAGTTTACTGTATTCATGTTATTCTAATAAAGTAAAAAACAAGAATAATATGTATAAATGCCTAAAATTGCTAATAAACTTGTTACACCTTTTTTTTCTGGTTCAGGTGATGGCAATTGTTTAATTGTTTATTTATTTTTGGTAAACTATCACCAGTTATTGGCATTGAGGTTACATGGTTATTGTAACCTTACTAATAATTACACCAGGATGTCCAAACTCTTTGCAAACAATGCTTCATCACAATTACAGTACTCAGCTCAACTGCTATTTAACAAACCCTTCATGAGTTCAAAAGTGTTGGAGCTTAAAACAAAAGAACAGGCAATAATGTAAAAATAACATCATAATTGAAAACAATGATGATAAAGAAAAGACTTAAAGAATGTATACCATAAAAGTAAATACAGACATAATGCAGTAAACCACTTACTTGCACTAAACAACCGGTTATGGTTGGTTATAGGCACTTTATGAAAATTTTTTAATTGTCCTTTTTACAAAAAATTACTGACAGTTCAGCTATGAATACATCTACAGTGATGTTACTGTAAATTAAATGTACAGTAATACAGAATTTACTGTAAACCAATTAAACAGGCTATTTCTATATTTTCTTCATTTTACATTAGCAGTGTTAGACATTTTGTTTATATTTTATGTATAGCACTTCATTGTATTTCCATTTTCTACTGTAAATTACAGTTGTGTACTGTAGATGCCTTTGTATTGCAGAATTTCAGGTAACTGTAGCTGGTCAATGTATTTAAGTCAGCCTTTAAGACAACAGAACCAGCAATAACAATACACATTTATTAACACAAAATAACAAAACTGCTCATTTATGCAGTCCCAGCATGCCTTACAGACACCTTCCCAATTCACTCTGCAAATTGCAAACAGCTAATTACTATAAAATCCTACAAGTTAAGCTCTTTAAAGAGAAACTTAAGCTGCATGTCCCAGAACACACCATGGTTTATAGCAATCTGCTGTATTTAAGTAAAACAGCAGATTACTGTAGGATTTACTCTGAAAATGTACAGCAATTTAATAGCATTGCTACATTTTCTGTTTGAGATTTATACAGAGTTGGACGTTTTGTATAGTAATTTACCACAATAATGTTAACCTATCATCACGCTACCCAAGGAAACAATGGTCAGCAACACTAAACGATCCTGTCTAAGCACCATAAAGCTGGTGGATTAACTGCTACTACTTGTGCTGGTGATGTAGGAAGGTTGTAGCCAGGTTATAGCAAGCACAGTGACACCAGGGACCAGGGACCTCCTCAAGAATTAAAGAGGTCAAATGTCAGACTGGTTTACTACCATTAAGGCCATTAACAGGCCCAGTAAAGATTCAATTACTTCCACAGCCATAAGTTCAGGTTAATCACTTCTCAGACAAGATAAACTTGGTCACCCTACACACAAACACGTATGGCCCCATAACCTGTTAAATTTCACAAGATTCAAGGCTTAGTTTTGCATCAAGGAATAATCGCTGATTTCATTAAGATCCATGTTGTGTTTATACAACCCTTCCTTCACATTATGGCCGTCACTAATGCTTATATTAGGAACTGAGTTATATACTGATTATGTTAGCTATTAACTGAGTAATAAGACTTTAAAAATAGACTGAATAATAACAAACCATCCATAGCCTTTATAAATAACGAGCCATTCAATAGACTTCATTAGAAATATGTAGAAACATGGCAGATGATGGATCCACTAGGCTCTATATCACTATAACAGAGGTCAAACTGCTGGTCAAAGAATGAAAATCAATATTCTAATTGAATAAGCGACTTTTTTCAGGTAATGCTCAATTAAAACATATTCGAAGGCAGTGTGGTAGAGCTCCTTTTCAGGCCAGGCCTTGGTTTCAGAGCCTGCGTCGATCACACAGGCACATTACCCCAACACCGTCCCACATGACACCTCCGGCCACCAAGAATGTACGGCCACGTTAATAACAGTAACTTGTGATCGCCTTGTGCCGTCACTTACAAAAGGCCGAGAGGGAGGGGAGAGGACAGAACAAAAAAAGTGGCCTCAGTCGCCCTTTCCTCATATTAGAACAGTCTGAACACTTGCACGCACACACTGATACACACACACAGGAGATTTCAGTTCCTCTTTTTTGTGAAGGACTGCTAGAATAAGCATTCGAAAGCCAAAGTCAGCTGTAATGACCATGCCACCGTTTCATATCCAGCTCACTCTCAGACAAGTCCAAGGAAAAATAAGACCGAAGAGAAAAGAGCAATAAAACAGTAAAGGTGGTATTTGTGTGTCAGAGAGAGAGAGAGAGAGAGAGAGACAGAGAGAGAGAGAGAGAGAGAGAGAGAGACAGAGACAGAGAGACAGAGACAGAGAGACAGAGACAGAGAGACAGAGAGAGAGAGACAGAAAGAGAGAGAGAGAGAAAGAGAGAGAGAGAAAGAGAGAGAGAAAGAGAGAGAGAGAGAAAGATAGAGAGAGAAAGAGAGAGAGAAAGATAGAGAGAGAAAGAGAGAGAGAAAGAGAGACACACACAGAGAGAGAGAGAGACAGAGAGAGAGAGAGAAAGAGAGAAAGATAGAGAGAGAGAGAAAGATAGAGAGAGAGAGAAAGATAGAGAGAGACACACAGAGAGAGAGAGAGAGAGAGAGAGAGACACACACACAGAGAGAGAGAGAGACAGAAAGAGAGAGAGAAAGAGAGAAAGATAGAGAGAGAAAGAGAGAGAGAAAGAGAGACACACACAGAGAGAGAGAGAGACAGAGAGAGAAAGAGAAAGATAGAGAGAGAGAGAGAGACAGAGAAAGATAAAGAGAGAGAGAAAGAGAGAGAGACAGAGAGAGAGAGACAGAGACAGAGAGAGAGAGAGAGAGAGAGAGAGTCACAAGGGACAACAGATAAGATGAAAATTCAGTGAAAGAAAGACAGAAAGAAAAAAAAATAAATAAAGGTCACAAGACAAGACACAAAAGATAAGATGATAACAAAAAGGGAGAAAGAAGGAAAGAAAAAAAAGAAAAAGAAAAAAAGACAGATAAGATGAAGAGAGAATGGGAGAAAAGGAGAAAGACAAACAAAAAAAAGTGACAACATAAAATTAAGACAATGGGAGAAAATGACAGAGAGAAAGAAGGAAGCAAACAAAGACAGATAATAGAAGAAGAAAGATAAGGAGACAGACAGACGGACACCAGAGGAGTTAAAACACTATTGAATAGATCACACGTCTAAAGCATAGCCATCATTTTTAGAAGTGTTGCATAAACTCGGTGAATAAGCCTAAATATGGTTTAAGATCACTTAAGCCAATATATGCTTTAATCAACTTATACAGCAGAGTGAGAGACACAGAGAGAGAGAGAGACAGACAGACAGACTGTAGTGACTGTACTCTGCAGTCAGAGAGAGCTTTCACATCTCTGTGGAAAAGAACAGCACCTCTTAGCACTGCATTCTGAAGCCTTCAGCTGAGCAGTGAAACCTCATAACACATTCATCTCACTCACCTGCTGCTGCAGAGATGTAGCACACGCGTGTGCGCGCGCACGTGTGTGTGTGTGTCCCTTAAAGCATCGGCCTCTCCGCAGTCTGTATTAAAGCCGTACAGGAGAAGTGTCTGAGCACAGCTTCACTCTCTGAATGGTCCCCACCTCTCTCTCCCTCTCTCTGTTGCGCACCCCCTCCCTCTCTCCCCTCTTCCCCTTTCCTGGCTTCCTTTCTTTCTCACTCCAGACTGCTGCAGGATGTGAGTGTATGTGTGTTTGTGTTTATTTTCATACAATTTCAAGACAAAAATGGACAGACATGAGAGAAAAAAAACAGCGCTAACCTATAATGCAAGCAAACATGGTCATTTTTTTAAATAAAAGTGAAAATTTTATAAAACTGAAAAGAAAATACAACAATTCTTATCACGTACTAAAGCCCAATGATGTTAATTTGTGATAGACCAAGCGGCCTGTGCTCACGAGGCTAGTAAACAAAAAATAGCACATTTACAGGCACATGTGCAGGCAGCCTTATCAGTACAGCTGGTGTAGTAGAACAATGAGCTCCCCCGAGTGTCAATTTCAACCTTCTAAGGGCAGATGACAACATGATTAACAAGCTTACCCTTCCTTCAAAGTCAACAAATATTTTATTTTTTTTGTAGTTATATTTTATCAGCAGCAAAATGTCACTATATCTTCCTGAAGAAGGCGTTGAATTAACACAATGTGATTGAGCCATCTCTACCAATCGGTAGAGGTACGCTAGGTTAAAAATCATCCACTAGAGGTCACTAGAAATGCAACATTTTGTTGGCCTAATGCTAACCAGCAATGCTTCATAATCATACCACAAGGAATAAACTGAATCAAAGGCTGAAAAAACATTAGTGCTGTTGTACCACCACACAAACGTGTGGTGTTTAAAAAGTTTACAAAATTAGCATGTGACTGCACATTTTTTGTATTTGTAGGTTATTTTCTGATATTATCATAAACTGAAATTACATAATATGTTTAAAGTGTAGGGCTGCGAATCTTTGGGAATCGAACAAATCAATCCAGAATCAATTCTTGTGATCACGAATAGATTTTTTTCCGATTCTTTCAAATCCAAACAAAATACTTTACTTTGCCGTTGAAATAGCTGCAAATTGCATGAGTCACGTCCAGCCCTTTCTTACCCGGGCCGGGTTGACGGTAAAATCCAAAGTGTTTCCAAATGGTTGCTTTCAAAGACCGCGGCTTGGCTTGCATGCTTGTATGTAGCCCACACTGCTTCCTTATTTTGCCTAGCTCTACGGTGGCTGAGAAGGCACATCCACACCCGCAAAAAAAAACAATTTTTTAAAACCGAGAATCAATTCTGAATCCTTCAATGTTAGAAACGTGATTCGAGCTCGAAGCGATTTTTTCCTGCACCCCTATTAAAGTGCACATAAAAAACTGTGGGGTCTATATGGAGAACTATTATATAAATAAGAAGCAATTAACAGAAACTGAAGATAAAACTATTCTGGATCATTTTGCCCAGGTGCTGTAATATGTATGCTCTTTAATTTTTCATCTGAGTTTAAGAACTGGGAAATGATAAAAGGTGAAGGGGCACAAGTCACTGATCAATGTGCTTGCGCAACAAGGAATTTGACTTCTGTAGTAAACCCATTAATGCAGTGAAACACACACATACACACCAGCAAATACCTTAGGGGGCAGTGACACATGTGGCCAAAGCAGTGGACAGCCTGGGGAGCAGTTAGTGATTAAGTTCCTTGCTCATGACCTGTCAGGGGATGGAACCAGCGACCATCCGATCCCAAACCAAGCTACTGCTACCCCCAAACAGAGACCATCACTGGGATTGAATCAGTGACTTCCTGTATGCAGCATCAGCTATTTTACCACTACAACAGGTTGCACCTGCAATTGTTAATCTAGACAGCAAGTGGATACAGAGTTTAAAAACCTCAGCACCTCTGCTGTGTCTGATCCACTCATACCAGGACAACACAAACTAACATACCACCACCACATCAGTGTAACAGTGCTGAGAATGATCCACCACACGAATAATAGCTGCTCTGTGGGGGTCCTGACTATTGAACAACAGGGTGAAAGGAGGCTAAAAAAGTATACAGTGAAAGAGATGGACTACAGTCTGTAATTATAGATCTACAATGCACACCTACAGTGGGGAAAATAAGCATTTTATACATTGACAATTTGCTAAGTTTTCCCACCTACAAAGAATGTACAGGTCTATATGGTCAGTGGAGCTGATAAAATGGACAGTTTTATCCATTTGTAATGGTCACCTGTGCAACAGTAGGTTTAGAGACACACCCTCTACTGCTGTTTACACAGTATGGATACATATGCAGACATGCACTTCACACAGACAAACACTCAAGGTCCAAACCAGCTGGATTACAGTATGCCCCTCCTAACACACACTCACACATACACACACTCACACCATATGAGTCACTACTTGCGCATAAGTGTGATTTACAAGAATGCCCTGCTCTCTGGCTTCCACCAGACATGCTTCAGTCCACCTGCCGCACACACTGAACACTCTCTCCCATATGAGTTATGATCTTTATTATGCTTTACAGGGCTGAAGACGTACAGAGATAGCGTGAAATGGACCATAGAACCGCTGGCGGTGTTTTACAGTATGCTGGCCCAGCTTAAAAGGAAATGATGCCTTTCAGTAATAATTCACACAGCCAACAGCAACATCACAAACACAGCCGTCTTAACAGAGTCTAGCAGTATTAAATTTTATTTTATTTGTAATTTATTTATTATTAATTATTATGAAGATAACCAAGATCTGATTCTCTAACACACATTAATATAATCACAATTGTTTGTAGCATAAAGTGAAATTAATGTAGGATATCGACAGCAGTCACGTGTAGCCTAGTGCTACCAAAAGAACAAGCATTACTCATGTATTATATTGCAATCGGATGTCCATTTCTGAACACAGTTGGACCAAATTTATGTAATTTTATAAATAAATCATAGTGTTCACAAACAAAGATGAAGAGTGTCTGGGGGGGGGCCTCTGGCAAATGAATGCGAGTTTGGGGAGTGGTCGAGGTTGGAAACCCAGCAAATAAATATAGCAGGTAGTCCATCATTTTCATTTAAGGGGCAGAATAGAGTACCAGGCATAGTAGCATCTTGGAAAGCACTAACTTTGTGGTATGTACTAGAGCTGCTGTAGTGAAAGTGTACCAAGAATGGTGAAATGTTTCAATCTGTCCAGTTTAAAGCTAGTTTCAGAACAATAAGCACATTATTTCAGATGTGTGTCAAGGTTTCAGTACCAGTCAAAGAAAAAGTAGTATAGAAATTGTAGAAGTAGAGCTGGACGATATGGCCAAAAACTAGATCACGATAATTTTTTCTATATTGATCAATCTCGATAATTATCATGATATAAAATTTTCTAACACTGTCAGTTTTCAACAACATCTTTCTGAAAACATCAGACTAAATACATTAAATGTTACTATTTAAAATATTAAATTGTTTATTGCCAGAACATAATATTGTGGCGTCCGGCTGGACGCGTTGAAAGGATGGACGAGAAAGACGTTTACAGTTTTCACTTTATTGTTGAAACTTACAGTGATTACTGTCGGCTGCAGCCACTCCAAAATAACAACAGGCTAGAGAGCCAAGCTAACAGGCTAATGCTAGCACTCGGGCTGACACACACACAGCGAAACCCCCACTCCCTACAAACAGACAAGCACACAGCAAATACGCTACCCCCTACGCTCTCCCCCAAACAGTGCATTTTGGCGGCGCTGGTGAGGAGGAGCTAACAAGCAGCAGTATTAGACTTCTGAACTCACTGTCAAGCTGCTTAGACGTGAAATGGAAATGAACGTTAATGCTTATCGAATTCTGTTGTCCCGGGCTTATCATCGTCATCGAGGGAAAAATTATTGTGAAAAAAAATCGATATCGTTTTATCGCCCAGTACTATGTAGAAGTGACAGTATTTGCAGAGTAAACTGTACATACTTTTCACTGAGCATTGCAACAGTATAAGATATAATGTATTACAGTATTATGACTGAGTCTCTTACATACTCCTACTGAGTCAGTGTGCAGAGCTGCAGGGGGGCAGCGGCAGGCAGGTGGGGTCAGGAAATCCTCCGTGAACAAACGTTTGAAGCTTTGAAGCTGGAGAACTGACTTGATTCGCCAAATCCAGCACATTACGCTATCCAAAGCCCTCTTTCTCTCACTCCTCCCGTCTTCCTTTGCTTCCTCTTTCCGGCCATTTAAGGTAAGTTGATATAAGCTAACGATGCCAAAGTTTTGGTTCTAAATAACCCACCATGTCAAACCGGAGTGTGTTTTCTATGGCATTTCAGTCTGAGAACACTATCTCAGATAAGCACAGCGGCAATATTGCATTAGCTCTCTGCAGACTGCTGTAAAGGTCATGATGAGACTGATTTGACATTAGGCCTGGGTTTTGGCAAGAACGAAACACGTCTTGTCTCATGAAACACAATACAATACAATGTGACAACAGAAATGGCATGGTTCTTAAAGAAGGTCAGGATCAAGTTGAGCAGAGATTGGGTTTCAATATATATTTTAAAAAAAAAGATTAAAAAATTTTATTTAAAAAAAGATAATTTACAATATTTACCACATGTTATTGTTGTTCAAACGCAGAACAGAGACTGCTAGCCGAGGTAGGACGGACTGGTCAAGAGAATGACAGCGCCAAAGAGAAACAATGTAACAAAGGACACAGCAGGTCAACTAAAACATGCCCCATAGGACAGCCATTCTAATCCACGCGAAAGGCCGGACAGTCTGTGAGGGATGTTTCCAGCAGCGTGGCGTCAGTCGCATGCCCTTTTCCTGTTTTTCCCCTTCTGCTACAGCAGGACAACTTCCTGTGGCCACATCTCAGGGTCTTCCCTGCAGCCATTTGGGATGTTTTATGAGCCACGGGACCAAGATAATGTGCGAAAACTCATTGTGTGAGCCCTGATAAAGACACACTTGCTCACTAATGGAACAAACGCAAATATTCAGACATTTGAAAAATGTCCTGCTTCAGAGAAATCAGGCATGAAGGTCATATCATACCTTTTCAATAAGTTCTTGGAAACACAAGGCCATAAAACTGCTGTGTCATAAATTTTACAGTGGTTCCGGACAGGAATAACAAAGACAAAAAAGCTTAAATCAACTTTAGTCAAAACACTATCTTGAAGCCTCGGGAAGTGGATTTCTGGAACGTTAAAGCATTCATTCGTTTTGAGCATTATAAAGATATGGATATATGTTGTTAATGGAGTACACGATGCATTTTGAATCCTTCAAAAATTCTATAAAATTTAATGGAAAAAATTACAATTACATTATCATGCAAACAGCATTATCACTGCCCTAGTTTTGAGTCTATAAAGACTGACAGATGTGCATCAGAACAGATGAACACCTCTGTATGTTGCTTTGATTTGATGTATGTTGGCATGAGCACATTTTCAGACTCTCGGGGGAGACAGACGTTGGGTTTGTACAGCGCAGAGCTGAATATGATGGTAACATTACACTTCAAGGGTCACGTGTCGAGCACCCTTTGTTCATCCCCCTGGGTCTTAATTCCTTCCTGGTGACATCATAGGACTCCTTTAAAGGAAAACGTGAAAGAGAAAAGTGCTGTATTTGGACATGTGGAGATAAAAGAGGAGAAAACGAGGGAAGTGAGTGTTCCACATTGATATCTTGACTATAGTAATTGCTTAATGCAGGGCTGTGCTGACAGAGAGGCCAGACCTAGGGCAGAAATCCTGATGAATGCTTATTCTATCCAAATCCTCCACTGCAGCCTGGAGAACTTTATATAACACCACCATTCCTCAGAGACAATTCACATACCACAAATACTTCTGAGCGTCTACGTAAACTCAGACAAATCACATTTTTCAATAAACAAATGTGATGGCATTGCATAAGTAAGCTGGCAATGTACAAACCAGCTGCTGCATCATGAAGCCACTGTTATCATCATCGTCCACTTCGGAGTTACTTGCCAAAAACGTGTCTCGGCGACCACAAACCTGAGCCGCAGTGCCAGCGTCGAAACCACAGAGCTACTGCGAACAAACACGTCAGTGTCTTCTGCTCGAGCTGACACAAACACACTAGTGTCCTCTCTCGATATTAAACAAACACACCACTGTCCGCTCTCTCACCAGCTCGAATAACAAAGCTGTAAAGTCCCAGAAATGGAAAACAATATTACTCAGGACATCATTTCCAGTGCCAGTATATAAACACAGATTTCGATCTGTAACAAGATGGTTTCTGGAGAACTTTGTACTAGTAGGCAGGGAGCTCACACCGTTTATTCACAATTCTAAGACTGAGCTGACAGATACAGTTGAAATAAAGTACAGTACGTTCATTTATCCATACTCCGATTACGGCTGTGATACATGTCATAATATGTATATATCCTGTGAGGATTTGATTGTATTCAATGACTATAAACCACATCTAGATATCAGTTAAGGTCTCACAGCCTAGTTGATGTGTTTTAGGATATGGTATAATTTATAATAATTTAAAAAAGAATTAAAAACTTGTGTAGCTGATTGCTGCACCCGCCATATTGGAAAAGTGACTTAGGAAGTGCTGATGTAAAAGTGGGTTTAGAGTAGTGCGATAGAACGATATCAATTTTTTTCACAATAAGTTTTCCCTCGATGACTATAATAAGCCTGGACAATAGAATTTGATAAGCATTAACATTCCTTTCCATTTCACGTCTAAGCAGCTTGACAGTGAGTTCAGAAGTCTAATACTGCTGCTTGTTAGCTCCTCCTCACCAGCTCCGCTAAAATGCACTGTTGTGTTTAAGACAAGCATGTGATTGGCCGGGCGAGAGAGCACGAGGTCACTGTGTGCTAGTCTGTTTGTGTGAGAAGAAGGAGAAGGAGGGGGGCTTGCTGTCTGTGTGTGTCAGCCGGAGTGCAAGCTAGCGATAGCATATAGCTTGGCTCTCTAGCCTGTTGTTATTTTATAGTGGCTGCGGCCGACAGCAATCACTAAGTTTCAACAATAAAGCGACGACTGTAAACGTCTTTCTCGTCCATCCTTTCAACGCGTCCAGCCAGACGCTACAATATTATGTTCTGGCAATAAACATTTTAATATTTTAAATAGTAACATTTCATTATTTAGTTTGATGTTTTTAGAAAGATGTTGTTTAAAACTATGACAGTGTTAGAAAATTTTATATCGTGATAATTATCGAGATTGATCAATATAGAACAATTTATTGTGATAAAATTTTTGGCAATATCGACCAGCTCTAGTTTATAAAAAGTCATAAAAAATGGAAGAATCTGATCAGTCTTCAACCAGGCCTGCTGCTGTCTGATGTGGCTGAATGTAACAAAAATGTTTCAGTAATTTCTTAAAAGCCTACAATAAAGAGGCTTTAACCCCCTGGAGTCTGAGGGTATTTCAGACACTCTGATGTAGTCTGACATGGCTTGAAGTTTTTATAAATTACACCCATCTAATTGTATTTTTCCCCAAAGTGTTACACTGACTTTTGTTCAGCACAAACTCTGCAACAGCCATGTCAAAACATTAAGTGTATCATAAATTAAAATTTGGAATAAATCTGCTTTCCAAAAACCTACTTTCAGATGTGCTGACATATTGTTAAAAAACACACACAAAGAATTTCTAGTCAAGACTTTTGAGCTCTGAACTGAATAAACAGAGGTGTTGGCTAGACACTGGTCATTACAGTCTTTAGAAATTGTATGTGGTTTTATTTCTAAAAGCTTTGCATATGTGAGGTGACACTGTATTTGTCTCAGCCACTAACCCTACATTGAATATTCATGAGATGAGGTGTGAAACATTCAGGTGAGAGGCCTTTTGTTCAGGATCATCTCAGGTGAGATGTCTTTGTTCCAGGCCGCTGGAACTCACCAACAGAATGTCTGGAATTACCATGCCATTATCATATGCATGACGGAGTGCGTTTTTTGGCGGGAAAATATGTGCAGCGGTCTGACTTACACTCACAAACGTGTCTCTGCTTATTTAAGCTCCTCTCACATATGTCTAATATATATATATATATATATATATATATATATATATATATATATATATATGACAAGTAGACCCATTAAGGTTTCCAGAGTATGTTTAGTTTAGAGGTTAAAATCTCACAGTCAATTAAGTGTTTTTTTGTAGAATTTCGTTAATATGCCCCCAGAAGGAGAGCCGACTCCAGAGGGTTAAACTGTGTCCAAAAACACAACAATTAGTCTGTGTTAAGATCTGGATGCAGTCTGAACAGGTTGACACTGAGCAGGGTGACAGTAGCAACATTTTGTTGAAGTAATTTGATGGAAACACTATTTACTTCACTATTGAATTCAAGTGTTTGTTAGTAATGTCAGACTTGCAGCTCCAGTTCTAAACTAAAGAAGCTAAATTTGGACTCCAAACACGTCTTGGCTGATCGACTACATCTGGAGTCAGTGGAAAAACATGTAAATGTGATTTCTATGTGAACCATCTCTTTACAAATCGGAGGAAAACCTTTGAGAAGTGCTCCCATGACCCATTTTAGACAAAAATACATGTTCCAATATTCACACTGTAATGTGCTGCCACCTGGTGGTATTTTTCTTCACCACTTTAAAGTTTTTCTACTATTTTCCAGTCCTTTAGACTTAAATCTAGTCGAAAGTCAACTCTGAGTCTCGGCTCCTCAGCTCAACAAGGTCAGTGCTCTGCAGTACACAAAAGCTAACTCTGTTCTCACACTTTGCTGTCAAACAGAAGACAGTGATTTATATTGGTAATAATGGAGATGCAGACACAACACAGACACCATGTACTGTTAGCTCCTGACCTGTTCTCAGATTTTATACTGTATTCTACAAACAAAAGATTAACCCCGGATAAGGCAGTCAGACATTAAGATCTTAACATCAGCAGAGATATTTTTTTTAACTACGGTAGTACAAATACAAATTGAAGCCATTAAAGGCCAATAAAAGCTATAACAATGTATAAATGTTTGCTTATTTGGAATGTTGTAACATGGAAAATGCATTGGGCACTCAGAAGTTAGAATTCCCATATGAGAACATAAGAATTTAATGGAGCAATTTAAGAAGCACTGCTACATTTCATTTCTGTAATCGAAATCTCAGGGGTTATTCAGTCCATAAAAAGGCCCACTGTCAATAACGAGGCATTTGATCGTGCATGGAACTTCATGGCTGCTCTGTATTACTGTCTGAGGTCTACTTCTGCCTTCTGAAAAGTTCTATTTTGGAAGGAAAAGCCAACTCCGACAGGATGCCAGGTTAACCCAAGCCACCAGATTAAATGTCCCACTGAATGCTGAAAAGCAATTAACCTACTTTAAAAACCAAAGCCAGCAAGTCCAAGTCCCTGGCACACTTTTGAGGGCAACAGTCTATCCTCTGCAGATAACAAGCACTTAAGTCCAGTACTATCTTTTTGCCCTGAGTGGTAACAGGTAATTCCATGTGCGTTACGCGAGTTAGACGTGATGAATATACAGAGCATCAATCACAGACTAAATTACAGTCTGCTCCTAATGCCAGTGTTTATCATACAGAAATTAGTTGAGTCTGCATGTCTGTGATTGAAAAAGACAGACTCAATCTGTTTTAACTACCATCACAAATATGTACACACGAGCATTATTATATATACATACACATGGAGAGAAATACAGCAAAGCTGAATGTTGGGAACAGGATGTGCTTATATACTGGCGAAAACCGCCGCGGTAAACAGACAATGGAGGAAATGGCTAATGTTCACACTGCTCAAGTCTTCATGCAGTTCCACCTAGTGCATATACTCACTGGCCACTTCATTAGGCACACATACCTGTGTATAGAGCTGGGCGATATGGCCAAAAATTTTAGCACGATAAATTTTTCTATATTGATCAGTCTCGATAATGATCACGATATTAAATTTTGTAACACTGTCATAGTTTTAAACATCATCTTTCAAAAAACATCAGACTAAACACATGAAATGTTACTATTTAAAATATTAAAATGTTTATTGCCAGAACATAATATTGTGGCGTCTGGCTGGACGCGTTGAAAGGATGGACGAGAAAGACGTTTACAGTCATCACTTTATTGTTGAAACTTACAATGATTGCTGTCGGCCGCAGCCACTCCAAAATAACAACAGGCTAGAGAGCCAAGCTAACAGGCTAATGCTAGCAGTCGGGCTGACACACACCCACAGCGAGCCTGCCTCCTTCTCACACAAACAGACGAGCACACAGCGACCTCACACTCTCTCGCCCGGCCAATCACAGCTTGTCTTAAACACAACAGTGCATTTTAGCTGCGCTGGTGAGGAGGAGCTAACAAGCAGCAGTATTAGACTTCTGAACTCACTGTCAAGCTGCTTAGACGTGAAATGGAAACGAATGTTAATGCTTATCGAATTCTGTTGTCCCGGCTTATCATCGTCATCGAGGGAAAAGTTATCGTGAAAAAAAATGGATATCGTTTTATCGCCCAGCACTGCCTGTGTATGTATCTACACTTATTGTCCACTTTATCAGCTCTGCTTAACATTTCCAGTTACAGACTGACGTCCATTTCTCTGTATATTTAGGCCTTCTTTCACACTGTTCTTCAATGGTCAGGACCCCCACAGAACAGGTATTGTATGGGTAGTAGATCATTCTCAGCACTGCAGTGACACTGAGGTGGTGGTGGTGTGTTATGCCTGTAGGAGTGGATCAGACAGCAGAGCTGCTGATGTTTTTAAACACCTCAGTGTCACTGCTGGTGTGAAAATAGTTCATCAACCAAAGCTTTCCAGCCACAAGTGTCCTGTAGCCACCAATAAACGACTGTAGGAACAGATGAGCTGCCCTCTCTGACTTTACATCTACAAAGTGGACCAACGAGGTATTTTATAGAGTGGATAATGAAGGGACATGGTGTTTAAAATCTCTAGCAGCTCTGATTTGTCTGATTCACTTATACCAGGACAGCACACACCAACACACCACCACCACATCAGTGTCACTGCAGTGCTGAGAATGATCCACAACCTAAATATTTCCTGCTCTATGGGGGTCATGATCATTAAAGAAAAGGGTGAACGGGAGGCCAATAAAGTATACAGAGAAACAGATGGACTACGGTTTGTAATTGTAGAACTACAAAGTCAACCTACATGAGCTGATAGACTTTGAGTGTAGATACAATACATATGTACCTAATGAAGTGGTTACTGTGTGTGTCATCACAAACAATCACTTTATATAAGCCCAGGGGAGAGGGCACCTAATTTTACTTCCAAAAAACATCCAGGCCTGGGTTCAAAACATGCAGGGCTTGAGCCCAGAATGCTCACCTCGAATGACCCCCCTGGGCACAGCAAATGAGGCAGGTAAGGGCAGGGTTGTTTTCTCACCTCTATGGGTTGGGTTGCCAGATACCATTAAACATTGTTTTACTATGAAATTGGGACATGAATGGGGTAAAGGCAGCGAGAGAAAGGGTTAAAAACAGAGAGACGTCCACAAAAACTGTTGGCAGGTATGGGGCTAACATTAATTTTTAGATTTAGCAAAAACTTAACTGCAGTGTACGTCACTGACTAGGTGCTTCAGACTGTTTAGAAAGAACAGTCCAAAATACATAAACATCATAAATATCCACATGTGGCTTATGTCTGGTTTGCATTTGCAGTACCGTGTAAAGTTCCTTTTGGTGTAAATTTAATAAATAAGAGAACATTCAGCTTTACTTTTCTTTCTTTCTTTTTTGCTAATTTTATCCACTTCCCAATGTAGTAGTAGCCAGTTAGCCCATCCCATCCGTTAGGACTCTCCCCATCACTTTTGCAATGTACCTGACTCTATGAGTCATGTGATGCCGCCACCACCTTGTTTTGAACTACTGCTGATCACTGGGGAGTCAACGTGCTAGGAGGAAAGCGCAGGGTTCCCAGCTCCAAATGGACCAAACAGTAGGCGCCTGAGCCAGCAGACATTGCAATGTGAAAGTGATGGGGAGAGTGAGACTGCCATCCACCCGCCCAGAGAGAGCACAGCCAATTTTTTCTCTCTTGCGCCCCGACTGTTGATGGCAAACAGCATGACTGGGATTCAAACTCGCGATCCTCTGGTCATAGTGTCAGCGTCTTAGCCTGCTGAGCCACTCAGGGCTCTAATCTATACTGTAGCAGGTGTGAAATATTTGAAAATCATTGTGATATTAAATTGATATCGGGTCAGGAAGTACAGACCTAAGTGAAGAGTTCTAACTAAGACACGCCTCAGAGAACAGTTCATCGTACCTCACAAACAGAGTCGCTCACATGCACACACACAGACACACACTCTGAAGTCTCCCTCTGTTCCTCTTTCTTTCTTTACAGAAAACCTTTTCAAATAAACAAGAGTCCTTGCACACACTCATCTTTCCATATTGTGAGGATAACAGCATAAGTGCAGGCTACACTGATGAAAACACTGGTACATTAATGCAAGTCTGGCTTCGATCACAGTCCACAAGAAACAGTACTGTTTACCCTCAGAGTCTCGCACTAAAAACTAAACCAAAGTTCAACGGACACTGGCAAAGCCACGTTAAAGAGGATTATGGGATCTTATCAAGAGGAGCAGCCATTACTGCAATGTACTGCTTAACTCTAATGAAACACACATCATCCAGTGAACACGCAGTCCAATATAACGGCTTTCTACCACAATAACCTTGGCATGGCTTTCCTGCTCCTTATTAGGAGAGGCGATGTCCTAATTCAGAGTTTCAGATGTGGAAAGGAACACCTGTTAAAATATGAAAGAGGAAAACAGCACTAATAAAAAAAGACCTCTGCCAGAGAGGGAAAAAATCGTTTTTCAAAAATTCAAGAGAGCCCTGGCAGGATCACACTCGGCTCTGCCGTAGAGTTAATTATCACCTAGTCAAAAAGGTGTCTGATGTAGAAATGTGGTAAAAATAGATTATCACGAGGCATTTTAACAACAAACACGATATTCCCAATAACCACGATAGGTCTGGAATAGACGCAACTTTCCAGGAAAACACTAATACCACTTCTAAAAGAATGAAATGCTATCAAAATTTTTTACTTCAGTGTTTTTAACATACTGACTGAGCTGCTCATGCTTTTAAACACCTGTGTCACAGCTAGTGTGAAAACGCACCAACCAGAACTATCCATCCAACAGCATCCTGTGGGCACCAATGAAAGACCAGAGGATGACCAACACAAACTGTGCAGCAACAGATAAGCTACCGTGTGTGACGTTACATCTACACAGTAAATCTGCCAGTGTTAAATCAACACTATTAGAGTTAAATTAACACTGAGAGTGTTACATTTTGACACCCTCAGTGTTAATTTAACTCTAATAGTGTTGATTTAACACTGGCAGATTTACTATGTACAAGGTGGACCAACCAGTAGCTAATAGAGTGGACACAGTGTTTAATCTCCAGCAGCTTTGCTGTGCCTGATCCACACACATCATCACCACATTACTGTCACTGCAGTGCTGAGAATGAACCACCTCCAAATAATAGCTGCTCTGTGGTGGTCCTGATCTGTGAAGAACAGGGTGAAAGGAGGCTAACAAAGTATACAGAGAAACAGACGGACTACAGTCTGCAATTACATCACTGGAAAAGTGCACCTGTATGATCAGTGGTGCTGATAACATGGACAGAATGCCTGAGAAAGCACTGGACTGCATTAGTGTGGGAGATTGAGAGCTGTATGTATGTTTCCATGCCTGCATCACCAGAGTCCCAAGAGAAGGCTTCTAAAATGGCCATTATTACCTCACATCCGTCCTCACACATGAGAACACTCAGCCTGAAGATAAACAAAACTTTTGTTTTTCCTGTCTGTGTCCCAAACGTGGAAATTGATGGATGATTATTAGATTGGAATATTCCATTTGATGAATGCAGCAGACTCTACATTTCAGTCCATAAAAACACAGACGCATTGAGTTGTGGGGTGATGCCAATCCATACTGCCTCTTGAAGGGCCATGTGGCAGGCTCTGGATCCTTACCTTGGCAGCAAGGCGGCGTTCTGAACAGTTGGGGTGCTGGCACAAGATGCCACTTTTCTCTTCTTGGACGGGCTTCTCACCTGAAACACAGAGGTTAAAGGTCAAAATGTTTGCAATAACAGGGCCCGTGGCAATTAAAGAAATTAAATAGGAAATGAATGACTGTTTGATCAAGGCCAGAGGAAAATAGCACAGACTGACTCCCATGAACACAATGAACCTGCGGGGGATATGTCCTTGGCTATCAGCCAAAAGACATAAAAGCATTATTACAGAGGGAGAGGGAGAATAAGTGAGAGGGTGGGAGTTTGCTGAGAAGATAGAAGGAGGACAGAGAGAAGACTGCAAAGCAAAAACTCAAGAGTAGGAGAAAAGAACTTGGCTATGCCAAAAAGAAGAGAAGACGACACACTACAGAAAATGATATCTAGGGCAGTCTGTATCGAGTGTGAAAAACTCTAAAAGTTCATCAAACAACCACAAAAACATCTTATTACATCTACAAATCAAAACCACCATCATTTCACTTTGAATTATTGCTTTTTCACAAGTGCAAGAATAAGTAGATAGGACAGAAAGACAAGTTCAGGCTACCAAACGTTCAAAATAATGACAAGCAAAGTCATCTTATTAGACAGACAGAGAGGAAATGACTTGGGGGAGGAGAAAGACAACAAAAGGAATAATAAGAGTCAAATGCTAACAGAGAGAAGAGAGAAATAGAGAGGGAGAGAGCGAGAGAAACAAGAATAAAGTGAGAACTGGCAGCCTGCTGAGATTTCCAGACATTACAACTTTGCTGGATGGCAGGAAGGTTTTCCTTTCAATTAGTGCAATGATTCCTAACCTTGAAAACCCAGCAGATTTTACGAGAAAAGTGCATGCGGGATGTTTTTGTCCAACCTGTTCCCTCATGGCCCTTTCTACACTCTAAATTCAATGGATATTAAAAAATTCCACTTTGGTGGAACCACCATATAAGCTGCAGATACACAACACAAAGCTATTTCATAGATTCTGTAGTAACCAATCAAGGGTGATACCACATTTTTTTGGATAAAACAATATTGATATTTCTTTCTCTTTTACTGCAATGCTTACTTAAATATCCATAATCTACTCCAAAGTAATCACAGAGTATAAAACTCTAATCATGTAGAACAGGGTTTCCCAAACAAGCCTCCAGGAACCACATCATTCCACATTCTTGATCAATCTCCACTGAAGCACACCTGATACTCCATGTCACTAACTGTAACCATCAAGCTGGTGATTCTATAACTTGTACATGCTGAAGGCCCTGTTATATTGCAACGTGTTCACGTACAGACTAATGAGAAATGATTTGTTAAACAGTCCCACCTCTGATGTTTGCAAGCGAGGGCTTAGCACCTGTGCTTGTTTGGGCTCACCCTTCTTTCCCAGGTCCTGGGAAAAGCTCACCATCTACCAGCCAAAACCAAATCTTTCATCACAATCTACCACATACAGCCACATTCCAGCCCTCTCCTTCCTACCATCCTTCCATTTCAGAATCCTTCACTTCTCCTTGTTTAGGCACAGAGACGAGGAGGAACCTCCAGAGCAAGATCCATGTGAGGAATGCACAGAATGCCAGGGACTGTTTTTCATGTGCCTCTGTTTATCCAGCCTCTTTCAGTGCCTCTGAGGAGGTGAGCGTTCGGCACATCCACCATCTGCGTCTGAGCCGGAAATACCTTTACGTAACACACGTCTACTTCAAGTCTCCTGGAGGAACACCAGGCTAATGCCAGCTATGCCAGCACAAGTTTTAGGAGGACAAAGACTATTGAGAATGTCAAAACACAACCAGCAGGAGGTCTTAAGTTGTCCTGTTGTCGGAAGCTTTGGCTCCAGGATTATCATTCCCACTTGCTTGGGATTTACAGAGCGAGCCATTGTAATCAAGTAGATGAGAAGTGGTTTTCCAATGTAGCAAAACGTTCTGAAGTCAAAAAAGGAATTGGAAATGCTACACTCTCTCACTCAGAAGTACACAGTGCAATACTTTGAAAGAGCATATAACTAACACAATTTAAAAATAAACAAATAAACTAAAATGCAAGTGCACAAAAAATTTACAAGACAGGCAAAGTCTTATTCGGATAACAGGCCTGCATGAGCAAAGCCTACTGCTCTAAGGAAAGATGAAGATGTCTAGAGCAAAGTAGGCTGCACAAAACATTGCATGGCCTGAGTGGCTCAGGAGGCTAAGACACTGACACTATGACCAGAGGATCCCAGTCATGCTGTTTGCCATCAACAGCCTGGGCCCAAGAAAGCAAAAATTGGCAGTGCCCTCTCTGGGTGGGTAGATAACGCTCTCACTCTCTATCACTTTCACATTGCAATGTCCGCTGGCTCAGGCATCTACTGATTGGTCCATTCGGAGCTGGGAATCCTGCGCTTTCCTCCGAGCGCGTTGACTCCCCAGTGACGGTGTATCAAATGGTAGCTCAAAAACAGGCGGTGGCTACATCACACGCAGCGGAGGAGGCGTGTACATGTCTTCACCGTCCGAGAGTCAGGGACGGTGCAAAGTGATGAAGAAAGCCCCCTAGAAGATGGGATGGGTTAATTGGCTGCTACTACCACATTGAGAAGCGGAGAAAATTGGCAAAAATGTAAAAAAACAAAAAAAAGAAAAAGAAACCATTGCAATGGTACACACTAAAAAAACAGACGTACGGTATAAGTACTGTCTTGTACACAAAAGTACACTTTTCATAAATGTAGCCTCAAAGTACATTTAAGCCTCTTTTGGTACAGAATAGTACCTTAAATGGTACAAAAACCATGGGCACAACAATGGAAAGGTACTCTATTGCACCTCAATAAGGTACAGCCCCATTGACAACCTTTGTACTCTTAAGTTTGAATCTGTACTTAATTTTCTTAGTGTGTAAAGACCATCAAAAGTAGTTATCCCAGAGCTTCCTCTCCTCATAATAGTGTCACTGTGGTCTCTGAGAGGCTCTTAGTCTAAAGTAAAGAACATAAACTGGATTATAGACATTCCTGTTGAACACTAGCCACCTTCTTCCCAAACAGGTTGATGCAAAGGTCTTAGTTCAAGGTCACACAGCTGGGATCTCAATCCATACCGTTATGAGAACAAGTTTGGGCATCTGTAGTTGTGAATGTGTCATCTCCTCATCAGAGGGATACCTCCTAATCAATAACAGTAAAGACCACAACATGAATTAGCAATCAACCGATAATGGTTGATGCTGATACTTAGCATTCAGGGCATCCAATGGCTGATAAATAATGCCGATATCCTGTTGTGTCTTTTTTTGTAAATTATAAAAAAATAATTAATTGTTGATTGGAGAAAGAATACGTTCATAAGACATGCATCCATCTGCTTGTACAATGGTGATACTGACACTAAAGGGAGCACCAACATTTTTCTATAGTAGCCACACTGGTTAGACTGCCTGCACATGTGCCTGTAAATGAGCCATTTTTTGTTTACTGGCCTCATGAGCATCAGTTTATGACGATCATCTAAAAATAGCAATAATTCTATTATTAGTCTATCACTACCCTATCTCAAAAACAAACTTTTCTTGTCTTTCCAGTGAAAGTGGAAGTGCCACTTCTGAAATTGGTGCTGACCATAATGTTACATCAAGTCCCAAGTAGAATATTTTATTCTTAAGCTACACCCTCAAGGACCACATGAGGGTAGCAAAGACAGATGAACAGATAAAAAAAAGTCCCACTCACTATCAACAGGCCCACCAATCTGTTCAAGATCCTTACCACAGGGAACTTGAGTGATGTCCATGACTGAGATCCAGGTATACTTTTCTGTCTCCAGCTCAATCTGTGAGCACGGAGTGGTCTCCAGCTCATAGGAGCCATGCCGTCTCCAGTGAAACATTGCGTCTCTGTCCTACCTCAGCTGCTGAAGAACCTCAGCCCATTGGCTTAGTCTTTCTGAGAAATTTCAGCCTCATTTAAAGCCCGGCATTTGTTTTGTCAAGGTAAAATCAAGGACATCAAGCTAAACGATGTCATCACAACTGCTGCAGGATACAGATATATTAAACTGACTGCAGAAAACCAGTTCTGAATGAGACCTTCTGCAGGGTACACGTCCCAGAAAGCAAGCTTCTGGGCAGACTGCTGTGGATTCTGCAAGCCGGTGTGTGTGTGTGTGTGTGCGTGTGCGCATATTGGAAAAGGGGGGAGATATCTTGACCCACACAGTAAGACAGACAAGCACTGCATTCATCCAAATGTGAAGTGCATGCTGGGATGTGAGGGAGACTTGGACCTGTGACTTTTGGGAACGTTGGGAGCTACAAAGCTCTCTTTTCAAGACGTCCACCTACAGCGAGCCCACCAACTCCATGCATCTTCATGAATGCGCTGTCCTAGAATTACAGTATTGTACAAAGCTTCAACACAAAATCCCAGCAACAGTGCCGACATCCAGTCTTCCTGCAGAAGAGGGCAAGAGAGTGACAGAAGAGGAGGAAGGTTCGCTTCCTGCTCCTTTGTGAAAAGTGAGAAAGGGTTAAGATGAAAACTCAGAGCGAGTGACTGCAGGGGCAAGCCAGGCCTCCAGCCCCCCCACATATCTAATTTTGCTCTGACAAATTAGAGAGTAGGCTGGGAGCTTCTTAGCTGCTGGGAACCAGCCTTTCTCAAGCATATGGTAGTGATTTGGAGCAGCTTGATGTGCAGGGGTTAGTTTTAATGACAAGGCTGCAAGTGGCAGTCAAGCCTGCAGACCGCACGCTCTCTGGACTCTGGGTGAACATGATCTGTTGGGAGACAGAGAGAAGATGGGACTCTTTCTTTGAAAACATGTTCATTTATCTGTCCTTCTGCATCCATCTGGTTTCAAACAGAACTATGTAATTACGGCTGCACTAATTGTGATCATTATTTGTGCATTTTTAGATTTGTTCACACAAGAATGGCTTGAATTGAGTGCAGAAAAATAAAAAATTAATTTAACTGTTTCAATTATATGTCTTGAAGCTTTAAAGTCAAAAAGAAGCTTGTAGTTAATACTTAGAGGCAAACTCATTGCATATTTCACACATTTGTGGTATTTTGGTGTAGCCATTGTTTGTAGTTGGTGGGTAATGTTTACCATTTCACATAAGGGCATGCTACTGTGCTTTGTTATATTTTTAATTGAAATTTTGTATTTTTACATACTATGTGCAGTACCATCTGCCAGGATGTTCTGATGTACAACCCCAATTCCAAAAAAAGTTGGAACAAAAAAGGAACACTGTAAAATATCAATTCTCAATATTAATTAAATATTAATTCAGTGGTCTCACAAAGCCATATTTTATTCACCATAGAACACAGAACACATATCAGATGTTGAAAATGATGCATTTTATCATTTCATGAAAAAAAACATTTAGAATTTTACGGAAAAAACACATATCAAGAAAGTTGTACTAATAAAAATAAAAAAAACAGCTGGAGGAGCAAGTCATATGACTGGGTACAAAAAGAGCATTTTAGAGTGATAGAGCTTCAAAATTTCAATTTCAGAAAAATGTTCCTCAATGTAAAATTGCACTATGAATATCACACCATCTATAGTACATAATATCATCAAAAGACTCTGGAGAAATGTTGACAAGGGACAAGGATCATGGTCAAAACTGGATGCTCATAATCTTCTGCATTAAAAACAGGCATGATTCTGTACTGGAAATCACTGCATGGGCTTAGGAACACTTTCAGATAATCATCTGTGAACACAGTTTATTCAATTCACAAATGCAAGTTCAAAATAGGTCATGCAAAGAAGAAGCCATATCAACAGGATCCAGAAACACTTCTCTGGGTGTGACGTCTTTTTTGGGACAAAGCTCATTTAAAATGAACTGAGGCTAAATGAAAAGCTGCTCTGTGGTCAAATGAATCAAAAATTTTAATCATTTTTGGAAACCACAGACACCTTGTCCTCGAAGAGGGACCAACCAGCTTGTTACCAGTGAACAGTTCAATAGCCTGCATCTCTGATGATATGGGGTTGCATTAGTGCCTATTGCATGGGCAGCTTATACATCTGGAAAGGCACAAGAGTATACAGAGGTTTTAGAACAACATATGGTCCCATCCACATGTCTCTTTCAAGGAAGGCCTTGTAAGACAATGCTAAACCACATACTGCATCCATCACAACATATTGGATTAACAGAAGAAGAGTCAGGTTGGTGAATTGGCTTGTTGTCCAGACCACATTTGGAGCATCAAGAAATGAAAAATCTGGCAAAAAAGACCTAGGACTGTTGAGCACCTAGAATACATTCCTCACCCAAAATTCCCTTCCCAGATGTTTACAGACTGTAGTTAAAAGAAGAGGGGATGCTATATAATGGTAGACATGGCCATGTACCAACTTTTTTGAGATGTGTTTCTGCCATCAAATCCTAAATAAGTTATTTTTTAATGAATTACCTGACTTTCAACATCTGTTCTATGGTTTACTGTGAATAAAATAGGGGTGTATGAGATTTCTAAATCCTTACATTCTGTTTATATTTACACTTATTTACATTTTACACAGTGTCCCAACTTTTTTGGAATTGTGGTTGTATACAACATGCAGTAATTTTACAACCAAAATACATTACCCTAGGAGCCAAGTTTATTGACGTTACTCATCATCCATCTGCTCCAGCTGGGCTCCACTAGCCAAGGGGCATCATAACATTGGTTGGGACATTTTTAATTTCAGCAACATATGGCTCACAATGCAACACTCACTATGAGCTTCAAAATGGCAAAAGTACAAGTTTTGTGAACAGCATGACATTCAGTTAATGATCATAGTCCATAATATATTGCACTAATAATGACTAGAGGCACATGATTAACACAGCAGGACAGCTTCCTTTCTCTTTTTATTCAAAAATGATCAAAATCTTTTTTTTCCCCTTAAAATAATGAGGCAAAATGTAATAACCACCTCTAAAATCATTCATCCCCTACATTAAACTGGTTAAACTGCTTTATAAATGTGTACAAAATGTACAATTTTAAATGCCATTGCAGCTAACATTCACATTCACATTCATAGAAAGCAGAGCAGCTAATTTCATCTGGTATTCAGTAATGGCTTAGATTTGGAGGCTGGATGGTAAGTTGTTCAGCCAAATGACAATCAATAAAAGGCCAAAGCAAAGTCTCCTGAGCCAAATTCCATTCAAGCTCAAGTAAACAAGTCTCCACTAGCATTGTTGATTAGACATTCCAAAAGCATTGATCATTTCTAAAAATATGGCAGGAACTAACACTCATGAGCTTTTGTTGATAAACTATTAGCACTATTAAAAGCTCAAATAAATAGTTTGCAGTTAAAAGCAAGCTCAGATGAGAACGAGAAGTTGGTCTCTACACCAACTCACTTAGTGGACTAAAGTGGGATAAAAGCTTTTTCAGACCAATCCACAAGTATCTGGTTATTGATGATCACCTGTAATGTCAAAATGTCACAACTGGAGAAAATAAAATAGATGTGGTCATTCAGACGTAAACAGAGAATCTGACTGCAGCTGGTGGCACGGTGTAACTAGCCAACGCCCAGTATTTGTATCTGACCTCTAATTTTCCCATACTGACCACACCTGTGGCAGCTGACAGTTTTGCATCACTAACATCAACATGCTTTTCTGAATATTTTTCCAGCTTTTTTTAGAACATATTTTTCTCCATTTGACTGTGTGTAATCTCCCTTTACATCTGTTCCACTGTCTACACAGGGTGCATCACACTTCCTCCTGACTTCTCTGAGGTAAATCCCAAAGCTCACCACTTTGCATTACAAATGTAAATATGATCTACCTGTGGACACAGAGACAACAATGGCTGGTGGATGGGCACTTCAATCTGATGAGAAAAGGTCAACTAAAATCTATGTATACAGTCTATCCATCCACTCCACAACTGCTCTCTTTAACAGTGTCAGAGCTCAAGTCCACTACATTTAGCTAGAAACCTACACTTACGTTGCCAGATATGGTACTAATCCTGTAAAGACAAACTACAATAGCTGTGGCACAAGTGCACTTTCACTTTATCCATCTATTTAACACACGGTTTAAATGCCTGTACTGCTCGAGTACACTCCAAGAGTCTCAATTACAGTTGTGGCTCATGTTACACCTGCTACCCTGAGAATTCCCATAGCCTGGCCTGACACACAGAGCTAAGCTGATTAATCCCAGTTTAAATCAGTGCAGTAGGGAAGCCAAGCAAAACAGACCTACTAAGTAGAACATGACAATCATGTAGAGCAAATGACTGTAAGTGATGAAATTCTTCATTTGGAAAGTGAGCAGGAGCATAATGACATTTGTTGTGGTGCTAGTTTCACCTTCCTGTTTACAAGCAGGTACTGATGAAGCAAGACAGGAAATGCTGTATCAATTTTTTTATTAAATATTGATTCTAGTTCTAAACTATAGAAATTTAATTATAATTTTTATATCTAACTGATATAAAAACAAATAAATCAAGCTCAGAAAAAGTAGTGTTTTAAAAAATCAGTGAGAACAGGCCTTCATTTTTATTTCTAACAAGTAGATTCATTTACATCTGATGTCTGATGAAAAAACATGGAAGTACATTCTTGTCACTTAAAAAAAAATCATTATTAAATGAATTGCTAATCATTGTTTTGAGATTATATGTCATTATTTATAGATACCAAGTCATTATTTTGAGTTTATTTTTTATTTCTAGTAATTATTTTGAGATACTAAGTCTTTACTTTGAGATACTATTTCTATTTTGAGATTTTAAGTCTTTATTTTTTTAGATAAGCAATTATTTTGAGATTTTAAGTCGTTATTTTGACATTTCTCATTGCTTTGAGATGAGATTTTAGATTTCTCAAACTAATGACTTAGGATATAAATTAGCCTAATAATGAATAAAGGACGTGGAATATAAAAGTAAGTTTAAGTGAGTTTCTATTTAAAAAAACGTGCTGTGTAGAACTTTTATCACAAATAAGTTTGTGAATCAAAAATACTAAAAGTTACTCACCGAGCCGTAAGCGGAGACCGAGCCAGCTTTTGGGAGGTGAACCGTACCGATG
Organism: Crenuchus spilurus; assembly: GCA_036984385.1. Taxonomy (NCBI): domain Eukaryota; kingdom Metazoa; phylum Chordata; class Actinopteri; order Characiformes; family Crenuchidae; genus Crenuchus; species Crenuchus spilurus. Next base: position 104,156 of record BRDA01010092.1, read on the forward strand.
CATTATTTCCGTGGGGACATATATGTGTAGTGCTGACTTTAGTTATGATACAAACAGAAGTAAAGCGAGAGAGCAGCTCATGCATGGCGCTCTGAGGAGAGGACCTTCGCCTCTGACTGACGGTCAGCTTATCCACAACGCCGAGCTCAACTACACAGCTCACTCACATTGACATTTACACTGCCAGGATTACCTCTGTTCACTGTATTTTTGTGAGGAAATGTAATAGTTAGCATATTTATTCTCCCCTCAGTATAGCACGGTGACAAAATAGTGAGAAGTACAAAAGAACCTGCTAAGGCGCTAACTTTGTGTTTTGTCTACGTAACATCTGCGTTGATTAATTTCACTGTGCGGTAAAACAGCATGGACAACGTAAGACCAAGGTTGCCAAGTCCTGTAAAAATCTCCAGACAAACATGTGGTCTAAAACCCTCGGGATCTGAAACTAGCCCAAAATCTAAGGTGTGAAAGACGGCTGAAAACATGCTGTTCCAAAATACTAACAACATATATACTGTTAAATCTTTTGTTAATCTTATTTTGTTTTATATTCTTAAACTTATTGTTACGTACTTTGTTTACAATTACAGTATCAGTAATATTGCATTGTCATTATATTACTAACAATATATTATTATTATTATTATTATTATTATTGTAATATTTTACTTGTGGGGAATCAACAGGCTTTTAAACCAGCAATAAAGCTGAGTACGAAGTTACCTCTGGTCTTCAACAAGCCTGTTGATTCCCCACAAGTAAAATATTACAATTATTATTATTATTATTATTATTATTATTATTATTATTATTATTATTATTATTATCGTTCAGAATTTTAAAAGAAGCGCAAACTTTTTCTAACCCTTTTCACCCGCGACTGTATTTTCAAACAAGACCAATTTTTGTGAAAGCCGCGAATCTGGCAACTCTGAACCTCAATGTGAGATATACCAGGCTTTTTCTTCGCTCCCACAACACATTTTACCTCGTTATTTCTGCAGATTTCCCAACAGAAAGTGTGAATATTATGACTGTCCCCACGACACTGTTTTCCATTCAACTCCAGACAGCCGTCTTCCTATGTGACTGCTTACAATCTTTGTGCTAACTTCTCAGATAAAATGCAGCTCACACTTACTGCATCTACTGTCATTTACATTGGATTGCATATATTACGAACCCCTATTTCTGTAAAGTTGTAGTGGTAGTAGAGGACTAAGTTGCACTTTAACCATTTCTTGTATGAATCATGAAAAAAATTATCTGAATATTTTTTCCAAAATCTTTTATTCTCCTTTCAAGCTGATAAAAAATATGTTTTGTTCATTATAGCATTTAATCACAATGAACTACTTATGTGAAATTTAAACACATTTGAATACAAACATTTTGCTCCACAGATGTGTTCCATTCTATACATTTTTGTAGAAGGATTTTACAGCAATCCTTGAGAAAGACGTGACTCCAGAATGTCCAGCAGCCACTTTTGTTTACCATGTGTTTTGCTGCACTTGCAATTACTGACCACCAGGTGGCACACAGGGTTTTTGCATCCGTTGAAGCAGTTGTCATACTATTAAAACAAAATGCATTTTATAAGATATCAACTTATGAATAGCTGTTCATTGTTGTGACTACCATGCATGAAAGTTATACGTTGACTTTGTTTAATAGAAAATAAACATTAAAACTTAGGAAGAAGAGGTCTCTTTAAGGAATGGGTCGCTAAAAAATGAAACACATAATTTTCCCGAAATCAGCCAAAATATGACAATCTAAACTTATCTTCTTTAGTTCTGCACTGGATCTGTGAGGCTAATGATGCTAAAACCTAATGGAAGTCTATGTCACCCCCTGTCCTCTGTTATGTTCTATTATACTAAGCACTATTCTTGTCCACCCTATCACCTGAAAGGGGAGGATGTACAAGGCTCTGCTGGATATGACTGGAAATGAAGTGGAACACAATAGAATAACATGTTATTCTATAATAATCTCTACTGTAACAGCATGTGCAGCCAGCTGCTTAAACATGTGGATTTCCTGATCCTCCCTCCTTTAGTCTGACAGCTGAGTTACAGCCTTGATGTAATGTATATATGTCGTGACCTCTATAACAGTCCTTCACAAATAACCTAGACACGCTCTCACTGTGTTTCTGATAAGGTAGGAAAGAGTACCACGTAAGCTTTCCCATGATACTTTAGAAACAAGCCCACAGCACCAGCTCAAATGTACCACCTTGTTGTTATAAGTGATTTTATAACGGAAAAGTCGAAAAAGGTGATAAGCTGGGTGACCAAACAAGTGGATGGAAATGTTTGACTTTCTGTTCTCTTCCCTAACCATAACAGATTACATTCTCAGTCTGGTCTTTTTGGAGAAAAAAAAAGAAATCATTTTATGCACTGCACATTGTGGATATGAACCAAATGAATGTGCTGTCACATGAAAACTTCCGAAAACATCACCATTAAATGCCATTCTTTTGAGATATAAAGCTTCATTTGGTATTTGCCCACCTTCTCCATTGGCAGATGTTATATACAAAGTAATAGGTATTCATATACAGTTGCACCCCCCCACCCCACCCTCACCTCCACCTCCATCCCAGCTACCCCTCCCGCTCATGTGATGTCTTTTAAACACAGCCAAACCCACGGCTTGCCTGCCAGGCTGACCATATGTGGAGCATTAACTCTGAAACTGCTCTTCCACTTCCCCACCCCCACCCTGTCCACTCCCATCCTCTCCTACATCAAACGGCTTTCAAATGAGTAAAAAAGAGCACCTTGTGCTAGAGAGGTGGTGCTGCAGACCGTCTAAGAAACAAACACATTTGCCTTGGTGTACCATGCCAGAGCCATCCAGAGAGCCACGTGGCTTTCGCAAAGTTTCTTCCTACCCAAGTGTGACTCTGACCTGTGTGGAGAAGTCCATGCGGTCATTGAGTTCACAGATTAAGGACAGTGTTGATTCAGATCACCGTTTGGTGAAAGTCTAAGACTGTCTAAGAAAATGTAAATGTGTCTAGAACGTTTTTATTGGTCAGTTGTAGCTGTGTCACAATTACTTAATTAAAAATATTGATATTCTAATAAATTCCCAATATGTCCAAATGTTTATGGACACCCCTTCTAATGAATTAATTCAGCTACTTTATGTTCCCTACACAGATGTGCAAATGCACACAAACAGCTTGTCGAACCCATGTACAGAAGTACTGCCAATAGAATAAGACTCTCTGGAGCAGAACAATATGAACCTATTGACACCATGCCTAATGCCAGGGGTGGACTAGAGGGGTATAAAGCCCCCCAGCATTGAGCTGTGGAGCAGTGAATCCGTGTTCTCTAAAATGATGGTGCATCATCCAATGCTTTTAGGATGAGTTGGGGATGTGGTTGTAAAGTCCTCACTGGACAGTAGATACTCCAACAAAAGTATGAAAAACTTTTATTCTGATGAGCAAATGTTCTAAGACTTTTGTTCACTGTGTCTGCAATTCTTATCTTTGCACTGGTATGAAACACACACTCATTTCTTTGCATTTCTTGCCATATTCTGCTTTTATTATATATTTTTTTAATTTAAAAAATGTAAAAAAAAATTAAATTTTTTATTTTTATTATTTTATTATTTAAATAAATAAATAAAATACGGTTTCGTGTTTATCTCCTTACAATTAAGTGTTTTGGGATCTCTTAAAGGTTATTGTTTGGTTTTAAGGTTTTAAGTTTGGCTTGTTCGCTTAATCATCAAAATATTTATTGGACTGATTTTTAGTCTGAATTCTAATCAGCTGTTTGAAAAAATATCTAAATTACAGTAGGCTGTGTGGAAGAGGCTCTCACAGAGTTATGTCTGTTGTTTGATCTAAATTCCAGGAAGCAAAGAGAAGGAGGGGCTGAAGAAGCTGAAGGTGATGGGCGAGGATTTGTGTCTTGTGTTTTGCTTTGCGAGAAGTCTGGTGCCAAAGCTGCTTGCCAAGCCTGGATGATCTACAGAAGAGGCAGGTAAGATCAGAGCCCCCTGACCTGCAGAGGATCGCACTTATCAGGTGTGACAAATCCCTAATCCAGCTCAGTCTTCATACCAACAAACACTCCAGTCTGAGAGTCTAAATGGACTTTTTTCCTTTCCAGTCACATTCCCAAAATACAAACTGTCCATAAAAGCCCGTAAAAATCCAATTTTAACCTTAGTGCCTTAGTGCCTTAACCATCTTAGTGCCTCGTGATGTCCGGTCCATGATTCTACATCAGCTTTTTCATTTTCTTCTTTGTTTGTTTGTCATTTGCTTTTTTTAATAAGAAATTTTAGTTATGGATGGTGCACAAAAATAAGTGTCAGTAAGGCACACTTAAAGCACATGAAGTGCTAAAGCAAAAGACAGCAGTGCAAATGTGATAGTAATGACCAATAGAAATAATAATAATAATAATAATAATAATAATAGTAGTATTAAAAAGAAGAAAAATAAGAATACGAAAACAATATATCACAAAAATGCATTTTTGTCATTATATAATGACATTATAATGTATATAAAAGTTACACTGAGGAAGAACAATTGCCCTAATTCTATGATTTACTATTCATTCAAAGTCAGATTATTGTAGACACAAAACCATGTAGACCAAATTTTATTAAAGATATCAATTTGTAGACCAATGTTTTTCAAAGCTGCTATTGGCAAAGCACAGCACAACATGTTTTTCAGCTATTTTGTGGCTCAGCACATTTTACTGAGTTTATCAACTGATTATAGAAGCTGGGTTAAGTGTGTTGAGTCAAGGAATAATCAAAAGCTGCAGTGCAGGATTAAGAAATGCTGTTCTAGGCAAAACTGACCTATCCATGCTCCGCCCACAAATGTGTTCTTCTGTAGACGCTGTTAGCAGATTAGATAAGCTTTACAAAACACTGGTTACATTCCCACTCAGCCTAATAAGAAACTGTAACAAAGAATCTTTGCTTAGAGATGCTCTAAGTTTCCAGTGTACGATGCTACGCTAACAAGCTGTTTTGTGGTGCTGTGGCAGTATGCAAGTTTGAAAGGACAACAACAATTTTCCCAGTGTTCATATTACCAGGCTGAAGTGACTCAAATCTGATTTCTCACCTTAATGTGACTAAGATCTGATCTTTTCAGAGCTGTGTGAACATTTCAAATCCAATCTTTTAAAATCAGATTTAAGTCACTTTCACATGTGGTCCGAGACCTGATACGTATCTGACTTGTGTGCATGCAAAGTGAACGTGACAGGTCAGATCTGGTCTTTTTCTCTGCATGCACGCAAAGTGCTGAGGCATCGCTGGCTTCACTCCTGTTTACACACAGAGCTGCAAAACAGTAAAAGCTTATTTACATTTTCCAACTGATCAAATACAGCGCAACCGCTGTTTACTGTCCTCCTGAACAAATGCATACATGAGTTTCTAACGCGTCTGTTTTACCGGTTCTAATACAATAAGTTGTCTCATAAATACAGGGTTGCCAGATCCTAAAAATCCTCCTACCCATTGTCTTACAGAAAGCAGCACTACACAAACTGAAATTAGCCTAACATAGAAAGTGTCTAATCACATACATTTTAAGAAGTAAATCTTACTCTGCTATTCATTTTTCTTTTCTTTCTTTTAGTACAAAAACCCTGCCTCCTGTTACCTCTGTTTTTGCAAACATGGCTGTTTTTGCTGTTTATGATGTAGGTGATGTGTATAAACGTATCAATGTCTGCAAGCATGCCGTTTAATAGACAAATTTGTTCACACATACAGTTACTTACGTTTATGAATGTAAACCACAACAGTAGCCAAATTTGATCTGAGTAAAAAATTAGGATTGACAGAATGAGGCTTGTAATTTGAACATAGTCTATATTGTTAACAAGACTTTATGGCGAAAATGTGCATCTCCACACTACAAAAAGAGTATGCTAATTCCTCATTAAACAGGATTTTAGTCCTGAAATGCACAAACAACCCAGCAACAGTTTTTATGTATTTGTGGGTGCCACATTGCCCGGAATCAAGTCAAAGTGAGGAATTTATTAAGTGAGTAATTTAACCTACAATACTATAACAAGCTCTGTCAGTAGTCTTTAGTGATCCTATTCTCTCTGCATGCAAGAACTGATATATTCACCTGGTGTGTCAGTAACACACATTTATTAGACACACAAAATGCTGGCATTTGTGGCATAGAAACAATGTGTTCAAGCTCCCTTTAAGCTTATTAGGGGGCTTAGGAGATTACTTCATTACTGTAGTGTTGAATCGTGTTACAGCGGATTATTCGAATTTCCCTCGA